>CAHIKZ030001824.1:1800000-1840000 GCA_903632075.3 Acanthosepion pharaonis | reverse complement strand
TGTTTGATCATGAGCCTTTCTAAGCTTCGTATGAGTATGTATATATACATATATACATACTTACATTCATACATACATACCCATGAACACACAAACATACTTATGCATATGTCCATATATATTAATCTATTAATTAATGTTTAAATGTATAAATGTATATAATTAATCTTTATATATACTAGCCAAGGTATCCGGCGTTTCCCGGGTGTACACGGCTCCAATTTTATAACCGCACCGACCTGTATACTTCCATCCCCTTTTTAGAAATGCCTGTTTGCATCCCTTCTTGCATGCATAATCGGTTGGATACTAAGCTACTCTCCACCACATCATCTTTTTTATGGTATGTCCTTTGCAAGTATTTGTTTTTTCTTAAAGGAATTTCATCGATAAAAATTCTTGTGTGATCGTTGCTCGTGTTTAAATTGTTTCAATATTTTAGATATTCAGTAAATTTCCTATGGCCGTAATAACTTTCAAATAGTATGGCATTTTCACAAATCTAATAATCAGACAAAAACCGGGATGAAGCTTCAGAGCTTGATTCAACTGCAAGTTAACTCACCTGAACGCATCCCCTCCTTTTCGGCACGTTTACTAGCTGAGGTCAATCAGTGGTTCTTCGGGAAATTTTCCCCTTTTAACGCTTCAATAATCCTTCTCAAAGAATCTTTACATCAAAGGTTGTTCGAATGCCAATTTAGAATGAATTCATATGAAGAAAATATTGGCTAAATGGCAAAAGCCGATTTTGGACATAGTTTGTCGTAGATTTCGTCCACTTAACTGAAATAATCTGAACCAAACTTTCCCACAAGACAGTTTATGCGTCGTATGTAATTTACATGGAAACTTTGGAAAATATCGGAGAAAATTCAGGAAGTTATGGCCGAAAAACGGGCTTTTTGAGCAGATTATCGTGGATTTTCGTTATACGCGATGAAGCGAGCTGAAATAAAACCACGCTGTCTTATTTCTTGCTAGATGGCACATTTTTAGTGACATGTTTGAAGAACATTGGAAAAAAATCAGTAAGTTATTCCAATTTTTATTTTAAGTAATATGAAAAACCAGATTTTTTCAGTTTCTTTTGTAATTTTTTGCATGAAGCCAATGTCGCAGGAAAACTATCAAGCACTCTACATAAACCACGTGACATGCGCTGATGTTTTGTATTAAGTGCAAAGAGCATCAGCTCATCCAGCAAGAACTTTGATTGCGTGTAACGTTGTCTTGGTTTTTGCAAAATGTCGTACCCACCTTCAGTGTAATCGATCTTTCTGACAAAACTCGAGGGACCTGGAGAGGAAAAGTTGGTCCTGACCTAAGTTACTAAAGTTGCAACATGTTTGTATAATTTCATCGATATTGGTCGAGAAATGTGGACGTGCATAAATAGAAAAGACACACAGACAGGGACACACAGATATCTTCTGTGTATGTGCGTGTGCTTGTGTGTGTGTGTGTGTTTGTGTGTGTGTATTAGATTTATGACTTTTTGTAAAAAAATTGATTTCCTGTCTCATAATCCGATGAAACGTTGCACAAAAACGACGAAGAAGTGTTTAATTCAGTTTATTTTTTTTTTTAAATCCCACACAACACAAAATTTCTAAAATTGTATATATGCATAGTAGTACGATGACTTTCTGGAGCGTTCTAGAACTTTATGGAACAAGTTCGAACTTGTTTTTGTTTATTTGCAAATTTGTATTATGCTGTAGCTAAAAAATATTAAATACGTTAAAATACTTAAGTACTATTTAATTACATCATTAGCAAATTGAAAAATATAGCTTCCGAAATAGTTTGTTTACCCCTATAGCGTATATGGTAAAATCAAATTTTCCATTTTGGGGTGACCTTTTTCCAAGAACTAAAATAAAATAATTTCTTACATGACTTTTTGAACTAAAGTTCATCGATTTATGATACAGAACCATAGTCACAGCCCTCATATATATATATATATATATATATATATATATATATATATATACAGACACACACACACATATATATATATATATATATATATATGTCTGTCTATATATATATATATATATATATATATATATATATAATAATTCTCAAGTTTGAATTTAAAGTTTTCCTTTTAGAATGGTTACAAAGCAAAGGCAATTTGCCTTGCTATTTAAACCATCGCTAAGAATAATATATGGATTGATGCCTTTTCCAAGGGTATTTGCTATTGAGTTGCTATTACACTACAGGCACAAACACACACACATATATATTAGGCTTTTGACTTGAGTTTTTGTAAAATAATTGATTTTTTTATATCATAATTCGATGAAGTTTTGTACCAAAATAATAAAGATGGGTTTAATTCAGTGTATTGTTAAAAAATGTCCCACCCAACATAAAATTTCTAAAATTGTATATAGATGTAGTAGCACTATGACTTTCTGTTACCTTTTAGAACTTGTTTTTGTTTATTTGTAAGCTAGCTATAAACTGTTAAATACATTAAAAATACATAAGTACGTTTCAATTACATCATTAGCAAAATGACAAATATAGCCTCTGAATTTTTTTATTTTACCCTTATTGTTTATATGATAAAATTGAATTTTCTGTTTTGGGGTGACCTTTTATTCAAGAACTAAAACAAGGTAATGTCTTTCATTACTTTTGAACAAAAGTTCATTGACTTTTTACACAGGAACATATGCTTAAAAAAAAGTTATAAACCTAATATATAATAAAATAATTTGTCTACGTGTTCAATTTTTAAAATAAATAATCAGTTCCTTTAACAAATATACAAGGAGTTATACACTTTAGACATATGTGAAGTCTCCCATCAATTCTTGATGTATGAGATCTCTAACAATTCAGTTCCTAGAACCAAAATGAGACTACCGACACATATGATTCGATGAAACTGGTGAAGGCTTGTGTAGAACCAGTCACACACTTTTCAAAAGGACTGATAACAGAATTAGATCACAGGATGCTGTTAAGCCTCTAAAGAGCCTTTTCACGTTTGAATTTAAAGTAGTCCTTTTAGAATGGTTACAAATCAAAGGCAAGATAGCCCACTCTGCCTTGCTATTTAAACCATCGCTAGGAAGAATAGATGGATTCATGCCTTTTCCAAGTGTATTCGCTATTGAGTTGCCATTACATTACAGACACAAACACACACACACATATATTAGGCTTTTGACTTGGCTTTTTGTAAAATAATTGATTTCGTATCTCATAATTCGATGAAACAAAATAAAGGGTTTAATTCAGTGTATTTTCAAACACAATTCCACCCAACAAAACTTTTCTGAAATCGTATAGAGCTGTAGTAGTACTATGCCATTCTTGAACCTTCTAGAACTTTTTAAAATGAATAATGTCTTTCATTACTTTTGAACAAAAGTTCATTGATTTATGACACAGGAACATCTCTTCTAAAACTTGTTTTTATTTTATTTTAAAGTTTGTGTGTTATGCGAGAACTATAAAATATTAAATGCTGTAAAAATACATAAGTACTATCTTATTACATTATTAGTAAATTGAAAAACAAAGCCTCTGAGATATTATTTTGTTTCTTATCCGTATTGGGTATATGGTCAAATGGAATTTTCCATTTGGGGGTGACCGTTTATAAATCAAATGAATAGCTTTTTCATTACTTTTGAGCAAAATTTAATCGATTTATGACCAGGAACATAAGGTTATAAAATAGTATGCCCCTAATATATATATATATATATATATATATATATATATATATATATATATATATATATATATATAACCAAATGAAGAGAAAAGGCAAACAGATTTAGAATCCACAGTTATCAGGCATTTACTTTTTTTTTTTAAAAGCCATTCTTTTAAAAAGCCATTCAATATATACAGTGCTGTTCGATAAAAGTAACTCACCTTATCCTTTGAATTTAGTTCAACTTTCGTTTCATCGGAGAAGAGAACATTCTTCCAGTCTTTACGGTGAAATTTTTGTAATAGTGAGCCCATTCAAGTCTGTTGGCTTTGCTTATTAGAGGCTTAATCCTTCGTGTACTAGATTTGTAGCCTTTTTCTAACAAGATTTGTAACCTTGTTCTGACTGACTGTTGATGAGTCAAGACTAACACTTTGCTCTTCGCTTAGACTGGCTGTAATTTCTTGGCTAGTTAGAGTCCTGTTCTTCGCAACTTCTCTCTTGATTACCCTGTCATCAATCTTTTTCTTTCGTCCCCTTGTTTCCTTCCTTGGAGCAGGAGTGGCATCATTATGTGCCCTAAGCACTCGAGAGACAGATGATTGTGAGGTATAGCAATTTCTGTAATTTCTCTTGTAGACTTGCCTGCTTTTGAGAGGGCAATAATAGATGCCTTAAGTGGTACTGATGCGTGTTTGTACCCTTTCATCTGGTTAGTGACTTGAGTGGCTATTTCAATCTGTTTTATACTGTATGATGCTTTCTGGAATTTTCTAGATTTAATTTATGCTGTTCTAGAATTCTCTAGAATATTTTTCTGAGTGTATTGTAAAATAGTTTTCAATATTTTGTCAAAAGCTCTTTAAATTTACCAGTTTAATCATTAGAATGCGATATCTGAGTTTTTTTCCTGAATCTCATTTATATCCAAAATTTTAATCAATAGAATACCTTAGGGTGAATAAACTTTTTTCCTAGGTGGTCGGCAAGGGTTCTTTATATTAGTAAGATTAAAAATTATTTTAACCCCAAAAACAATAAACCAAAAATATTTTAGTAAAAAAAAAATCAGATGAGTCACTTTTATTGAACAGCACTATATATATATATATATATATATATATATATATATATATATATATATATATATATATATATATATATATATATAATGAATGGCTTCCAGTTTAATATGTTCAACAGTTGACAATATCTCAGAACGTATATTTCCATGTGTTGTCTAGTATTAGTCATGCCCCTCTTTCATTTTCCTCTCATCTATCATCAGGTGTCTATACGTATTCTGTTACGCCGTTTATACAGAGAATTACGCCGTATTCCACTTTAAAAATCTGCAAATTATTTTCTACTGAAATTTGTTCTTCAGATATTTCCAATTATCCTTCTTTCACTTTCGTTCCTCAGCTTCGCGTACAAATTCTAACCCAAATTTCATACGCGTGGGGGAAAAATGAATTAGACTAATCATTCAAGAAAGCACAGTGGTTGCTTCCAATGATAGAAAAGACGATTGCATGGATTAGCAGATCAAAGCATGGCGTCAAAATTAAGCTCTATTTTATTACAGATGAATTTGTTAACCGCATTTTCCCGTCTTGCATACAAGGAAACGATAGACTCGATGGCCCTTTTGCGTTTGCGTTCATCAAAATATAATTACATAATGTAATTATTCATTTGTCAGATTGCTACTCTTGCTATCAACCCTCAATTCAGTTGTGTCTGATGAATTAGGAAGCGCATAGCTGCACATAGAGGCGATTTATGTAAGGTCTTTCTACTGATACCATATAACGTAATACATGGTTTTTTAATCATTTACTCCAAAGGCACCAAATAAGTGTCACATAATTGCTTCCCAGCTATCACTGAATTTAGCACAAGCCCACAATAACGAGGTTCCTTTTAAAGATAGATCTCACTTAAGAAGCTCTCGGAAATTTTGTTGGATCTTGGCTTGTTGGAAGAGGGTTATTTTTGGTCCAATATATTCTCAACTTCAGGGTGATCCACAAAAAAAAAAAAAAAACAGGAAATTTTAGATTTAGTATATAATGAAAAAAATTAACTAGCATATAAAATTAACTGTATATGAAAGCAACTATACATTATTCTCTTAACAATTTGTTGTTCCAGGATGCCGTACTTATCAAATTGTCAACGTGAGGTGATTGTTCCCTTTAAGAACGTCCAATTTGGGGGACTGAAAAATGGCAAGACATCTTGCCAGATTTCTTTAGCTTTAACTTCACATCTAACATTTCTGTTTCTGTTCTGGGCAATCATGGCTCTTTAATTTCAATCTCTAAAATCTCTGAACATATTTTTTTTTATCCAGCCCTGTTCTGCTATGCATTAGTGGGTGGCAGGTCGTTTATTCAAAGCTTTATTATGTCCTTTCCGACTTTAATATGTCGTGTGCGTATCAAATGTTCCTGACATTCGTTTCGATTTAACTATCCAAGGAATGTCTTTTTCTGATTTTATATATAATTGTCCATTTTGTTACCTTTTTACTCAAAACTTCCTCATTGCTCACATGCTTCGTTCATGTTATTCTCAGCATCTTTCTGTAGAACCCGCGTCTCCTTTGTATTACGTCTGCGAGTAAGTGATTTGTTTAAAAGGCGCTCTGGAAATCTATCAAAAGAGCAGCTTCAGCTGTTCCAGAAGTCAGCGATACTACCAGATCTTATTCTTGTAAAGATAAAGTATGACAGCGGAAGCGGGCATTCATGACCCTCCACTTTTTCTCCTTACTAACTCTGTGCAAAGTTGTTTTTTTTTCTGTCCTTCTCTGTTTCACAAGCCATTCAAAATATCCTTAGGTAGGTTGTTTGATATTTTACACTTGCTTTCTTGCATTAATTCTGCCGTGTGAGTATCAAATTTTCCAAACCATCTTTTATCATCGTGTATCCGAGATATTTAAACTCTTTTTGATTTGGTGTATTCTTCTCCCTTTTGTTTCCATTTTCTTTAAAGCTTATTCTGTAAAATTACGTTCCGTTGCTTTAAATCTCACCTTAAACTGTGCAAAAATTGTCGAGCATTCATTGCCATATAGGACGATAGATATTATGTTAAGTACACCTTTTTTTAATGGCAGGTTTAAGTGAGGGAAGCCGTTACAAACGACACATCCATCAAACTATGTCATAAAAATACGTCAGAAAATAGATCGTATTCTAGGCTAATATATGTCGGTTATGATTTGGGAATATCCCTAACCTCCAGTTAATTTAGAACACAAAAGTTAGAAACCGACATTTCCAGTGTCTCTTAAACCGGGGTATATCACAGGAAGCAATATAATTTTATAAAGACTTATTTAATTATGACTTAAAAAACATACACACACAGATATATATATATATATATATATATATATATATATATGTGTGTGTGTGTGTGTGTGTGTGTGTGTGTGTGTCAAGTAATTCTTCTGCTTTTCGCCGTGTCCCATCAGGATGTAGGTTACCATGGTCCATACAATTTTCCTGTCCTTTGTAGCTCTTAATAAATGTTGCCCTTTTGTTATCTGTCCTAAACCTTGTTCCACCATCCATTTTATTTAAGCTCTCTATGTACGTTATGCGTTGTTTTCCTCTCTCTTGCCTTCAATCTTTCCTGCGATTATCAGATTTCCCAAGCTCTCCTTTCTCATTATGTGGCCAAGAAATTTCAACTGGCTCTTCCAAATTGCTAAGTATAATTAATCCTTGTTGTTTACATCTTTAAAACTTCTTTGTTGGTCACATGTTCCGTCTATGCTATTCTTAGTATTCTTCTTTACAAACACATTTATTTTACTGCATGCATATTGTTTTTTATCTGTGAGACGATTTTTGAGATTTCATTGCCTACAAAGGAAGACGGATATTATATAACAGTTAAGTATTCTTTGTTGCCAACGAAAATTTTCTGCTTCTTAATAGTTTGCTTAGATTTTAGAAAACATATATCTTTATAACATTCTTATTTCCACTTGTAAAACGCCATAACCAACAAACAGTTTATAGCACAAAAGCTACGGACCGATATCTGATAATGTCTCTAGAACAGGGGTACGTCACATCCACCAATAAAAGATTCGTAAAGACTGATTGTTAAATCTTGAATACATATACAGAGTGCAATGGATAAATTGTCGTCTAAATTATGCAAAAATGATATCTTATTTTAACAAATATATTTACATCTTATTTTAACATATATATTTACCAAAATTACAGAAATATCTTTATCTTGATTCAATAAATTCGCCATTGACATCAACTACGACCTCCAGACCACTTCGGAATCTCCCGCATCTCTTCTGGACGGTCTCCTTGTTTATGATGGTGTATGCTGCTATGATCCGTGCCTTCAGTTCATCTTTGGTGTTACAAAGAGTTTTGTTGATGTCTCGCTCAACTGCGCCGCGCTTTTAATAATCAAGGCGATTGCAATCTGGGAAATTAGATAGCAAGGTATAAGAGGTGTTGGGGTCGCAGATATTGTCTGACAGCCATGACTTGTTTCTCCTTCTTGTTTGACATAATGCAGAGTCCTGTTGCTCGGAATACGCTCTTCGAGCAGCAGTACTCTTGACCCAGACCAGGACTACGTTCCCAGGGCACTTGATGTAGGCATCCTTGTTGAGTCTAAGGCTCCGTGAGAAGATGAATTTAGAATAACCTCTCCATCACTAGTGATCATTCTAAACACCGTCGTAGTCATCATTAGGCTCATTCAAATCTTTCCGAATCTTCTGCACCATCATCAGATTGATATTCAAACACTGGGAAATGTTCCTATTCTGGCGCAAATGCCAAGCAGTATAGCATGCCGTATCCATATTTCTGGCGAGCTGAATTGCGTCATAGTGATCTTCTTCTCACAGACCACCAACTGAACCGACTATACTGTTCAGTCGGCAAAATCCAAAACAAGTAACGCGAAATTAAAAATAAAAATGGCGACAATTTAACCATCTCACTATATATATATATATATATATATATATATATATATATATATATATATATGCGTGTGTGTGTGCGTATATGTGTAAGTGTGCGTGCGTTCTTGTGCCTGTTTGTGCATGTGATACGTTAGCATAGGTAATGAAAATTTTGTGCAGACGTAGATTTACGTCCGCAGCAGCAGAATAGCTAAAAATATGGCAAAACATATCTTTGTAATTATATAGATACGCTGAAATAGTTGAGCTGGCTAAGATATAACTGTAAGTTTTATGCTAACATGTTCTTCTTTCGAACTTCCCCTTTGTAGAACTCTCTTCTGGTTCCATACCTTCCAGCCAATTTTAATCTTTCAAAATTTAAATGCAATGTCAATTGCTATTTACTGTTCTCCTCATATCTCTTCTTTTGTTCTCGTTCATCAGTTATATTTCTTTTTCGAATTCTCCCACACCCCGTAACCTCTTGTGTCTTAGCGACTATACTGTCTTGCTTGGTGTGAACACGAATAAATATAAAGAAAAAAACAGTGTTTTGACTGATAGATGATTCGTTCTTACGGTATTTATAAGTAAGATTAGCAAATGATTTTTTTTAATCTTTTTTACTAAGTCGAAAGCTTTCACCTTTTCACTTAAAGAAATCACTTTACAGCTTTTCTTTGCGTATCCGAATTTCGCCAATATCGGTACCCTTTTCGAAGAACTGCAACAATTATTATTGAACACAAAGAGAACCAGCACAATAAATAAAAAAATAAAGATTATTCACAGACGGTAATCCAGGCAATATGAAACTGTCCGCCAAGGAAGTAATTATATATAGATAGTTATAAATCCGTTGACAATGAAAATTTGACAAGGGAAAACAAAATGAATATCTAAGCCAAAAACGAATTTATTGGAAAAATAGAAAAGTGACATACAAGTTAATAATAATCAAAATACAATTCGCTCAAAGAAGACACTCTCGGCATCTCTTACGGCCTCAACCCGACTCTGGAATCTAGCACTAGCCGCCTTCATGGCGTCGCTGGAAAGAGCCTCAAACGCCTTAATCCTGGACAGGCAGTGCGGTTGGTGTCCTTCTCAACCGCGCCCCACACACAACAATCCATGGGATTACAATCAGGGGAGTTAGAGGAACTAGCTGTTAGGACTGGTGAGGTCGTAAATAATTCGTTGACAACCATTTCTGACCCTTCCTGGGACGGTGACAACATCCTGGGTGTTGCTGCTACACGTATGATCTCCCAGCAGCCAAGGCTTGACCACGGTCTTCAGCAAATCCACATATCCATCCAAATAAAGTCCCAAAGATGAACATCACCCTCACTGGAGGCACACCTAAAAGCCATCTCAGTTTGGGAAATCACATTCTTCATGATACGAGGGACGTCATTGTAGGCATCTGTTGTTCTGTTTTTTTTTATAACATGATCCCATCTAAAATTATTTCCATCAGAATGTCCCTGGTTCAACAGGATGTTTCAGATTATTCAGGTGTTCCTTTGCCATTGTCAGACCGATTTCTCGAGCTGTAAGAATCTGATCATTACACGTCGTGTATGAATGGTAGTATAGGTCGTCATTGCAACACCCATTTCCCGCGTCAACAATTTCTCCTGCAGTTGTTAGAGGAATTCTGGTGAATGGAGGCAATCAGAATGTCTGCTGTGATCTTTTCATAATCCACGGCCTCGTAGTCTAGTTGCAGCTCTCCATATCACGTCTTATTGTTTTTCCGGTGTTCAAAGAGCATTGAGCTGCTGTCAGGGTTGCGGCATTTTGATGCCCGGCAAAGAATCATGATGCATGTTAGCTTTTCCAAATATTCAGGTGGCTTCCACTCTTCCAAGTCAGTAAACGTTAATACTGAAACTGTCGTGACGAGGGTTCGCCATATTCTTTCCTGTTATACATATTTTACAGATATTCTAAATCAATCTGAAAAAATAAAAATATTAGACTCTTTCAATCATAGCCTGAATAATCTATCTATCTCAATCACTTTCAATCCGTTCGCATCTATCTATCTATCTATATATAGAGATAGATAGATATATTTAAAGACATTTTTATGTTTAATATTCTTTTTATGGATAGAAGTATTTTTGTAAATGCACTGTTTATCATAAACATTATTAAATAACATTTACCGGCCTGAATGTCCGAGAAATTTTCATAGAAAATATTCGTCCTTTGACAGGATTCGAACCTGCTTCGGAACCGTCATTTACCTTCACGTGCCTAACCCAATGTCTAGTTTACTGCGTATAAACTTCAAACTTCCATGAATCTCTCACGTACATTCATAACTGCTCATGGCGTGTCAAATGTAAACAAATGACGTCACACATTATGAAATGGACAAAGTCTGACAATTATTTAAAGGCATTTTTATGTTTAACATTCTTTTTATAGATACAAGTATTTTAGTAAATACACTGTTTATGTTTGTTTTATATATATATATATATATATATATATATATATATATATATATATATATATATATATATATATATATATATATATATATATATATATATATATATATATGCAAAAGGTATATTTAAGTAGAAAGTATTCATCCAAACATGTTTGATTACGAATAAGGACCTACTATAAATTTTAGATACATAATGTTTAAAATATTTTTTTTTAAATGAAAAGGCATGCTTAAAGCTTTACTTATTAGTTAATATTGAAAGTTAAAGGATTAAATTTATTATTTCCAGTAAGCAAAATACTCTGGTATATTTCAAATAGTAATTATATTGATTAGAATTTCTACTTTTTGGTCGCTTTCAGGAATCGTTTAAAATCAGCCATTTTTGACATTTATAAACAAAAGTTAATTCTCGGGTTTAAAAAATCTTCCAGAATATAGTAAATTTTTTTCAAACTTTATTTGGGGAATATTAGCTGATTTAAAGTATAATTAATCTGATTTGAAAAATATTACTTGTTTAATTTTAAAATAATATTGAAATGGATTTTTAAAGCAAAGAGTAGCGGCAATTACGAACTTGTCCACGTCGCTTGTCACTCGGAGATCACTTAAGGTGTTGACAGATTTATTTGTAGTTCTATGCAGACTTTATCTGATAAAACATAATTTAAGAAAATGAAGGGTGAGCGACTTTTATATATAATTTTTAAGTACTCAGCAATCTTCAAAATGTTGGAAAATATTCTCCGTAATATAATTTTAGGAATGTTGAACTTAAATTTATCGTCATCGCTTTTATTTTCTGATTATGTCGTGTATGGTCGACCATAATTTCAAACAGGGACACGTTATGTAATACTTTATATACATAAAAATAAAAATTTATTTTAAATATCTTGAAGCAAAATACTTTGTATTAAGCTATGGGATTTTTGAATAGTAAATATAGTTTTCACTTAACAATATCACCTAACCAGATTCAAGCAATGTAGAAGTTTAAACGATTATACATTATAAATTATTATAATTAAAATTTGAAAAAAATAAAAGCAGTTCTTGCAAAAATTCATTATTCCTAGAATTTTTTTTTTCTTAAGACAATATTGTCCTTAATAAATCTTATTTATAAAACCAATTAAAAGCTTTTCTAATTAAATAATGTCAGAGTTTTAGTGCAATTCGGAGTAGATTTTCGGAAAATGAGACAAAGGAGTCTTGCTTTTAACTAATAAAAAAAAATTAAGAGACTGAAATGTAATTTCTCGAAATTTCATGAAATTAAATAAGTGTGTGTATGTGGCGGTAACATATGTAAAAATATTTTTTACTAAAAAAGATTAAAAAAAAAAATTCATTCACATGTGAATAAGTCGTTAAAGCCAAATTAAAATCCAACAATTATTAGATTTTTGCAACAATTTCCAAATCAATGTGTTTTTCACCCGAAAAAGCGCTAATCATAAATATTGCCTCAGCCGCTGAAAAAAAAAATAAACAAAACAAGAATTTTAACCAAAATTTCAAAAGAATTAAAAAATTTAATAAAAAATTCCTTTCTCTTTACTCTTAATAATATAAACATTTTGACGATAAAACTTTGTTTCTTATTAAGGTTGGGACCTTTTTTCATCATGCTATGCTATAAGCTATCCATAGCTTATTCCAAAGTGGAAAATAATGGTTCTTTACTGGATATGTTCCTAACTTCCTCTTCTAGAATTTTCAGAGCAACACAACACTGTCCTCTTAGTAACTCGCATCATGCTGATATTTTTAATTTTTTGTCGTCTATTAGCGAGGAACATCTTTTTCGCAAGACTTCTTTCTGCTATCAAAAATCTTTCATTTTGATTCATTTTGAGACTTTCTTCAAAATGCCTCTTGGCCTGAGATTCTCAACCTTCGCATTGAGAATATTATCGCATCGGTGATTTTTCTCCTTCCCGCGAATACCAGGAAGAGCCAATCATAACCTTGGTTCCCACCGGCCTTTTCTTCCGCTATAGTGCACCGGAATCCATTCTTCCAGGCGATCGAGCGTGATAGTTCTGATCACAATAGATGGCTTTTCTGTCTGCTGGTAACAATTGTGAACATGTCCTCAAAAATTAGACATCTCATAGCTTCTAACATTTTTGGCTCTCGTGATTACTAGCGGCTCTGTAACAGTGACTTAAATAAGACTATAACTTCGATCCCTCGCCTACACATTCCATTTGAGCTGTGAACTCCTATTTCGAAAGCAAAATGTTTACTCATAAGCTATCCTCAAATTCATAGGATGTCTGATGTCTGATTCTCCGATTCCTCAATCCGAGTCGCTTTGAATTATTCCTTAGTGCCCCCCTCTCATTACTGTTTCTTTAATTGTCCTATCTTCCTAATAGTTTTTGTTTCTTCTCATATTCTCTAACACAAGGTATCCTCTTGCGAGTAAGCTGATTTATTGCGTTGCTTGTGGGAAATGATAAAAAAATAAACAGACGCTACCAGTTTTATGTGATTAAACTTGTTTGGATATATATATATATTTATATATATATATATATATATATATTCAAATATTCAAACAGGTTTATTTAAATGACCAAGATAGATGATGTCTGATTATTTTTGATTTAATTCATTCAAACTATTTCGTCTGGGTGTTTTTTATCGTCTTGTCTCAAACTGATTTCGTCTTTCTTATCGAATCGCGAAGCGAAACTGGTCATGAACGGCTAACTCTTTCAAGTTTTTTTTGCATTAATGCAGGCGTCCAGCAGGGTTCTAACATTGGATCCATCTTCCTCATTTTCATCAACGACCTTCCCAGAGGGATCGCCTCTCAAGACGGTATCTGATGCTGATGACACAACCATTTATACCTGTCTTAGTAATAAATCTAATCGGTTCAATAAAGTCAGATTTGCAGCAGGTCTAAAAATGATCTACTTTCTGTTGTTAACTAGGGCAATGAATGGCTTGTTAATTTTAACGTCATCAAAATGAAACTCCTCTCTTAATCGTCAGAGAGAAGCCTTTTTCACCATCCATCGGCACGGCAGATGCTAACCTCTAGGAAAGTGATTCATTGTGCCTTCTCGGACTAATGTTTTCTCCTCACGTGAACTGAAAGATTATATTGTGTCAAATGCAAGGTTTGCTGCTAGGAAAGTTGGTTAACTGGGTCGGGCTAGACAACCTTTTTCGCCAGAATCCATC
Source organism: Acanthosepion pharaonis (assembly GCA_903632075.3). NCBI lineage: Eukaryota > Metazoa > Mollusca > Cephalopoda > Sepiida > Sepiidae > Acanthosepion > Acanthosepion pharaonis. The sequence goes on along the minus strand of CAHIKZ030001824.1, from coordinate 1,825,666 downwards.
TTACAAATTTATAAGACTACTATACATTCTTCCTTTGGATATTGCTGTCACGTCAGTTCTGGTACCATATATTTAGAGATCCTTGATAAAAACTTAAGAAGAGTCTGCAATCTTATTGGTCCTGACCTGGCATCTTATTTTCAGTCAGTTTCTCATTTGTGTATTGGAGCTACTCTGTAATTCATGGTAATTGTCTTGATGAAATTTCCTCTTTGATATCAAGACTCTATGGATTTAAGCGCAGTACTAGTTTGATCAGAGGGTCTCACAATTTTACATTTGGAATAGCTAGATGTAACCGTAAGTTCTATGCTAAACCTTTCTTCTATCGCACTTCTCGCTTGTGGAAATCTTTTCCGGCTTTTTACTTCCCTGTTAACTTTGATCTTCAAAACTTTAAATAAAGTGCCGATCCTTATTTACTGTCTTCTTAATTCGTCAGTCAGTTATGTGCTATGAGTGATACAGGCATAGGCAATCATGTATCTTTCGATACTTGGCTGACGAGGCAGCTTTTTCCCACAGTAGGTAGACCAGTTTCCATCAAAGGCTACAGAATACTTACCCATATTGGTAGGGAGAGAGGAAGAGGATTTATACCTTTTCCAAGGGTATTAGCACGTAAGTGAATGTAATGAATTCTAACTCGGCTCTCCGATTTCAAAATCCGAGCCGCCATCAATTATTCTATAGTGCCCCCTCTAATTACTGTTTCTTTAATTGTCCTATCTTCTTAATAGCTTTTGTTTCTTCTCATATTCTCTAACACAAGGTAACCCCTAGCGAATAAGTTGATTTATTGCGTTGCTTGGGTGAAATGATAAAAAATAAACAGACGGTACCAGTTTTATTAAACCTGTTTGGATATGCGTTCATATATATATATATATATATATATATATATATATATATATATATATATATATTCAAACAGGTATATTTAAATAACCAATATATAAGAGGTCTGTTTATTTTTTATTTAATTCATTCAAACTATTTCTTCTGAGTGCTTTTTTTATTGTTCTATATCAATTACAAATTCACTTGAGTTGTTCCCATGCAAGGGTGGCAAGGTTTATTATTATTATTATTTTTATAATATATTTACAGGGTGACCCCAAAAACGGGAATTTTTGAAGTGCGTATTGCCAGACATGAGCAAGTGGCAACACTGCGAGACAGTGACCTTGAGCGAGTAAACATTTCGCCATTTAGAATTCAAGATGATATTCACAGTATCCCATCTGAGATGTTGCAGCAGTCAATGAGGAATCTCAACAGCAGATTTCAAGAATGCATTCGTACAGGAGGACGCCATCTACAGGACGTAATTTTAAAAAAATTAAAATTCCATCATTGTTTCTTATATGGCATGTTTTAAGGTTTCAATTACTATGAATCACTTTTGGTTTTATTGGATTGTTTAAATGATCCCGTTTCTTTGGGTCATCATATATATATATATATATATATATATATATATATATATATATATATATATATATATATGTATGTATAGTCTATTAATTTTGGGCTTTAATCCTCTTATGATATAATATAAAAGTGCTTCTAGGATTTTAAGTTTTTCTTCTTACATTTTGGTGCAATATAGATATGCTTTCAACTAATATTTGTGTAAACTGTGAATGTGAACATGAGTTTTCCTTTAAATGTTGTAAGATTGAACTATGATCATCCAAGTGAAATGTAAGTCTTCCCAACAGCCTTGTCGTTGTAAAACCAATATACGTATTAACATTTTTATCAGCGATTCAATCTCCTTTAGGAGATTGGAATCGCTGATAAAAATGTTTATATACATTGTTGGCCTTTTGTAGGATGTTTGTTGACAAAGAAGGAATTTTTGGCAACTTGATTGGTTGTATTAAATGTAGTATCGTATACAACAAAACTCACTTTTCTAATTGGATCATTAGCGGATACATTAGTGTTTATGAGTCTTTTTGGATTTTGTATATAATATTGCGCATTGAGTGCTGGTCGTAATAAAATAGTGTTCGATGTAGAAAAACAGAGCTATAATTTATATATTATTAATAAATATACATTTTCCACACTGCTAGAATATATATATATATATATATATATATATATATATATATATATATATATATATATATATATATATTTAGTTAGTTTGTTTAGGAAAAACTAGGTAATCCCAAGGAGGATAAAATCCAGAGAGCTCGATGTAAATCCAGAGCAAATAATTTAAATAAAAACAGACCACTTTAAGGTTCCATGTAATAAATTATTTCACCACAGCCCTTTTAAAAGGATTGCGGATCATCAGACTTTACTTCCAAAGGTTGAAACAAAACAAAAAAAAAGAAAACACCTTTGGAAGTAAAATCTGATGATCCGCAGTCATTTAAAAGGGCTGCGGTGAAATAATTTATTACATGGAACCTTAAAGTGGTCTGTTTTTATTTAATATATATATATATATATATATATATATATATATATATATAGAGAGAGAGAGAGAGAGAGAAAGAGAGGGAGATAGATAGATAGTAATCCATTGGTATAATCAAGGCCATCCTATTAATACCACATAGAATTTGAAATATATAACAACTGACTAACAAAAGAGCGCTCAATGTTTATTTTCATTAAACAGAGCAAATTTTCTTTACAACTGGAATTAAGATACCTTTAGTGAATGACCGTTTTCACCTACATAGTTTAATTTTAAAATTCGCAGGATTTTTCAAACTGTTTATGGTATCAGTTTGTAGTTGGATTCTAAAGGTATCTTAATTCCAATTGTATTTCAGATATAATGAGAATTATATCTGTAAAAGAATAATATGAAAACAGATAAATTAAAACCTTATCTTAGCCGCCGCGTTTATCCATTGATGGACTTTTGTAAGGCAAATATAATGATTTCATTTTGCAACAAGTATTCATATACAAAAGTAAAAATGGCGTTATTAAAAAAAAACCGTGAATTCAACAACGCCCATCAATATACATCAGATTAATTGAAAAATCTCGGTAAAGTATTGAGGTTAGTAAGTAATGATTCAATGTTTAATGTGTAATGCAATTAGTGTTTTGTATTATTTGAGTTTGGGATTAATTTATGTATTACATATTTTTTTAAATCATAGAAGGTTATGGATTTAAACGTTTCCATTTAATTTTTTTAACATTTTATAATCATGTATGTGGACTTGGAAAAGAGGTATTTCATTCAGCTACGGAAATATTTGACAAATCACGGATTCAGGTTTATATTATCCGATGATCCAATAGAGAAAATCTGAATAATTTTCGATCTAAGTTACTTTCTCTTTTAATGGGTAGTGAATTTGATCGAATTTGTAGTTGCATTTATTTCTATGTATGACTAATGAATTTGATACATTGTTTTGTATAAAATTCATTTTGTGTTAATAGGTAGTTTTTTTTTCTAATTTCTGCAAGTTTACCCAGTGGATTGTAGGGAGCAGATGTGACAGTTTATTTGCTCCTGAATTATTATTGTTATGATTATATCTGATCATATCCATAACAATCTTGGATGTGATTGTAATAATTTTCTTCATATCCTTTCCTCAAACACACCACTTTATTCCTGCTCTCACTCTCTGTAACCTCTTGCGTGCTAGTGACAATACCACAATTCTTGGGTTGAAATGCTTAAAAATACATAGAAAATGAAATGATATAACTATCTCAGTTTTATCCTGTTATAGTGGTGAAAATAGAAGTTGATAAGGCCATGTTTTAGGTAATGACATATTGATATATTTAAATGTACCATAACACTGGACAGATTATTATAGCTATTTATCCTGTGGTCAAAATTTACAGTTGTTGCCTGATGCTGTTTTCCTTATTTTTCATGTTTTTTTTTATGTATTTTGTTTTTAAGTTCCCTTATATGTTGGGAAGCTAATTTATTAGTGGTAAATTTTTGTGTGTAGGTTCATTGCTTGCAGGATCATTCAGTTACTCCTATGTATAGTTTCTTTCTTTATCTTCGTCCTACTACATCCGCGTCCTTGGGAAGACAGAAATGCCTCTGATCAGGAGGTTTTGAGTAGCTTGGACCCACCTCTTAATTGCTGGTGTTTCCAGGTCCGTCCTTACCCGTGGGCAAATAGCTAAACCCGAAACTGGTGTAAAAACACTATGAAAGTGTAAAAATAGGTTTAATACCAGAAATACTTTGTAAAAAAAATTTCCAGCAATGAATTTTTGGAAAAAAACAAAACAACTGCACTGTACCAGCTGTACATTTTTGAAGAAAAAACATTACCAGCAATAGTTTTTTGAAAAAAGAAATTATTACCAGCAACACATTTTTGAAAAAAAAAATATTACCAGAAATGGATTTTTGACAAAACTAAATATTATTAGAAAAAAAAGTTGTCGGCATTAAATGACCCATTGGTATTGATATGCCGTAAAACAAACCAAACCAAACCTTCTTTATCTTTTGTTTTTACAGTGCCTTTCTGTATTATAATGCTTGATATATTATATTTGAAATTATGACATTTATCTATCAGCAGCCCTCAGAAGAGACATTTATTTCACTAAGAGGCCGTTCTACGTTCTCAAAGATAAACGCCCACACATTCTAGATTAGCACTCAAAATTATTTTTAGCACTTCCGAAATTTCATTTTATATAAAAGGCTATATATATTTGAAAATGAATGGGAATTTGATTTAATTCATTAAAAAAAACGTATTGAAGGAATTTGGAATATGGTTTAACGCAATGGAATTAATCTTTTTTTAACACGATTGTTGCTGCAAAGTCATTTCAAGATCCCTTATACTGATGTAAATGTAAAGGTGACATTTTAAATCAGCAGAAATTAGAAAATCGCTCGACTAATATCACAAATAATAAACTTCATATTATCAAACCATTCCAAGGTGAATGCAAACAAATTCCCAGAGAAAGAAAAGATGAATTAATGCTAGCTCAACTTCACATATGCCACAGATACCCCGCCCTTTCATTCTTGTTGCAGAATAACGATCAACCAATATATAGAACATGTCAATTTGCACGCACGATGAAAAACATTTTAACTGAATGTACAAACTTAGCCCATGAAAGGCACAAAAGCTATAGGGATGTGGAATCTTCCACAACAAACCAGCCTTACCTCTTTTTAGGAAATGCACTCTTCCTATCTGGTAAGTAACATCCTACTTTCATACAGAATATCAACGAGCATCCATTGGTCAATCACAATACATCCAACTTGCTGATCAACCAATCAGATCGCTCTCACGTGCAGAGCCAATTCTGATCCTATCACGTGATACAGGCAGATATATAAATCCAACACGTGTAAACTTCCTCGAGTTTTTTTTCTTTTCATTCATCACTCTCTCGCGCGTCTCATTCCTTGCTACCAAATACCAAGATGTAATCTTCAAGAACTCCCGTCTTAACTCATGCAGTCAGACGTTAAAGACCAATATCAACATTCATGCAAGTACGAACTCTGAAATCTCTTCTGAACTTTTACCAACTTGTACAATACACAACTCCAAACATGCTAAGAAACTTTATTCTTCTAAACTACAGTTTAATAATTACTTTCACTTTATGAGCTCGGATACAAATATTTACCTAATCTAAGAGACACAACTCTGTCTGACCTTTTCACTCAGTATTCATGCATGTATATCAAATACTTAATAAATTCAGTTGTTATGTTTTGAAACAAGATGTTTATGCATCATTATTCTATGTCTTGTATTAATTGTTGCGGATGGAAGATTATTGAACACACACAATTTTAAGCCTTCTCATCATTCAAACCTTCTATTCCTCTCCATCACACACATCCAAAACGGGGAAAACAATATGAGAAAACAATTTGAATATACTGAAATCATCATAATGCACTACTTTAAAGAAATATGTATATACCAAAATAGATACCACCTACATTAGTTCATGTACAAACTATAAATCTATAAAGCATACGTTTACCAAGAAAGTATGAAGTTATTTACAAAACATTTGTAGTTGAAGGCATAAAGTTACGATGAAAATAGAGCTTGACATTAAATAACCCTGGAGGTTGATATGCCGCCAATAAAAACAAGCAAACGAAACCAAAGACAGTTAGCAGAAAAAAAAAATGAAAACACATATTGGAAAAGATGTGAACAACTTTTGTTTAACACAAATCGAAGAAAATGGAACATTTTTTTTTTGTCTAATTCATTTAAATATTTTCTAGTTGTTAGGTAACAAACGAAAGAAATATTTCTCAAACGCAAATGAAAGCAACTTTTGTTTAGTCAGTACGCTGCCTCGTCTTTTTAAGTTTCCATGTCAGCGATATGATTTTGAATTTCGTCTCTCCTTGGATGCAATTTATCTATTCCGCTTTCACGCAACAGTCGAAGAGCAGTTCGGCCTCGAAAAAAAAAAATATGTAAGCAAAAATAAAAAAAATTAAAAATTAAGCTGAGAAATAAATAACGAAAGGACTTATTAACGGAATATTATGAACAAGGTAAAAAGATTTCATTTTGGGCAAAATAAATGAAAGAAAAAAAAAGCCCTGAAGAAGGTCTGTTTGTCTACGACAGGCTACACATGAAGGAATGCCTCTCCAAACTTTAACCTAGATATTGGCACCCAATCAAGGCAAGTGCAGTTGCTCAATAGCACCGAGTCAGGTGCTCAATAGCATCAAGTCAGGTGTTCAGTAGTGATGAGACGTCAAGATCACACCTTGTCATTACGATGAGGAGGATGACGATGATGATGACAATGATGATGATGATGACGATGACGTTGATGATGACGATGATGTTGAGAACCGGATTCTAGTCGACTTTGAAATCAATGCATGAAGAAATCAAAAATAGGTCGGTCTTTAAAAGCAATCAACGCCAAGATAGAAGGATTTGGCGAAGGCCTTCGTTATCAGTGAAATGGCTGATTGGGGGTTACGGTGATGATATAAAAGTAAATATAATGAGATCTAATTTAGAAACGGCCTTGAAAAACGTCCAATCATTCGGTTCATTTGTGCTCGCCTCATTGCTCTAATGACCCGCATCTTATTCGATTTGAACCGAACAATTATATCCTGTGTCAGACTTCGAATTATAACTGTAATCTCGATGTATTTAACCGTTTCTCGTTGAGAAGGAATTCATTTCCAACTTGTAATCGGTTTTCTTTCTTCATTGTAGAAAAAAATCATTCTCAATCAAAAAATAAATTATTTCCCTATGAATAAAGGAGAAACATTTAGAAAGCGTTATATTGAGCAAGAAATGCAACTGGTATTGTTTTTTTCGATATCTGATATCAGATTTTCATTTAGAAAAAAGTTGAAATGAAGCCAATGACGTGACAGCCAAATATCTGTGTATTCTGTTGTCACCTTTCTCATTTCACCACCCCATCGCCAAGAAAAGTCAGTAAAGCTACTCAGACGTTACTAAATGCGAGAGAATATGAGAAGGAAAAAAAAAGCATTATTAAGCAGAATGAGCAATAAAAGAACAGAAATTAAGAAGACGGGAGATAACGACATGGCACATAAATTTTTGAAAATCAAAGATAATTAGGAAGCAAGAGACCGGAAGTAACTACCACAACAGGAAGTGCGAGAAAAGAAACTGTTACCAAAATACGTACGGTTACGTCTAGCTAGTTCAACTGTAAATTGATGAGACATTGTTGCCAATCTAATACTGTACTGTACTGATGTGGCATTAACACTGGGCGGATTGAGCCGGCTTCTTCCTGTTATGAGAAGATTCTTGGGATAAATTACAGAAGTAGGGTACCCAAGCCTACTCGGATAACGTTCTTGCTTGCCGCGGGGTTCCCACAGACGCAGAGACAGGAACGACCAGAAGCCGCCGGTTACCGATGCAGACGCTCCTTGGATTTTCACCAGAGCCCTTGTTAGCCTGCGTGTGTGTCAGACCTGTCCGCCGTGGGTGGCCCTACCAGTTACGAAGTTCCGGGCGGCATAGCTCTGACACTACCGTTTACACCCCCCCACCGACTGTGAGGTAAGGGTTGGACTTTGGATGCTTACGGTCAAATCACGCTGAAAACACCGGTTCTCGTTCGATCACCGAAGTTAAGCATCGTAGAGCCAGGTCAGTACTTAGATGGGGGACCGCTTGGGAACACCTGGTACTGTAAGCCCCCAAAGTCCAAAAAAAAAAAAATCTAATACTGTGTTTAAATTCATAAAGTCTAGGTACCATAGAGGAAAGTTCCTTATAACAATGACTATGGAAGTATTTATAGAAATGGCCCAGAGAACTTAGATTAAGAAGGTGGGAAAGTGATTGAAGCCGAGATGCCCGGTCAGGAACAATAACATTGCAGATTTCTTTTTGCATTTTTGGAATCTCGAAATATATATATATCAAATGCACCAGATCAGTACTTTAATGTAACTTTACCATAAAATAAAATAAAAAAAATGTTTTTCCTTTCGATCATGCGTATCAACTCAACATTCGACAAAATTAGTAAGTTCTTCATACATCAACAATAAACATTGAAAGGATAATGACATTGCAATACCCGGAAGAAAGATACTAATTTTGAGCTGGGTACACTGAGTACGCTTTTCATTTGTATATATTCTGATAAAGATTCATATCGATTTTTGTAAGAGGAAAAAGCAGTCAAAATATAAAATTGTACTTTTTTAAGTATCAGTTTGTGTCAAGATGTTCTCTTGGAAAAAAATTTTCTTTAACCCTGTCCTCACCAATTATTTTGGGAAAATAGTTTTCAGTTTCAGACGATTTTTTTTATTTGTTTTTAATATAGTAATTAATAAACTGTGGTACCTTGAAGTACCCGAGATGAAGCTGGCACATCGACCAGACATTTCAGTTACCAACTGTACTCCTTTCAAGCCTAGAATGGTATAAAAAAGAATCAATATCGACGTAAAAACACGTCTCTAATTGGTTTTTGATCATTATTTTTCATTCGTCCGTCTCTGATTAAAGTCATGTTCGGTAAAAAAGGTATATACATGTCTACGGTGGGGAAGGAGGTTAATTACCTTTCAACCTGTAAGCAGGATTCTGTCTTCATTCCAGAACAAATCGATCTCATTTAGAAATAAATCGCTCCCATCGGGATAGCTGAGTGGGCATTAAAAAGCGTTCTATCACGCAATACATTCAACTTGAATAATTTATTCGAAATCTGAATTCGCTTTCTCCTTTAGAAGAAGCGCTAATCAAAAATAACGACGCGACTGTGAAATATGTAAATTTTCTGATGACTCTAAAGAGTCATCAGAAAATTTACATATTTCATCTAATTATGACGTACGATTGAAAAGATTTTGTTTTCTTCGGTCTAGCGTTGAAGGGCAACTGTCAACAAAATAGAAAATCTTCATGCATCAATTTAAGTATACACCAAAAAAAAAAAATAACATTACAGTAGCCTGAATACAAGGTTCGATCGGGATGATGTCTATTGTCAGTCTTTTTTTTTTTTACACTGAGGTTCGCCCTCTACGAGGCGCGGTTGCCAGTCAAGGTAAAGGGTTATATTAAGAGGCAGTCTATGCTAATAGGAATAGAATATAACGGATAACTCTAGAAATGAAGTTTGTAGGGATCACGGAAAACATCCTCTTGGGAGACTGTTCAATGATTCTTCCCGGGTCAAAAAAGTTAACACGGAAGCTGGTTACCGAACCGCAGCTAATCCACCTTCAAGATGAAACCGTTTGTCATCTTTTCGGTTGTCATCATGATGACTAAGTTACATCTAATCCGTTTTTGTAGACATTCTACCCGTATTCCAAGGAGTATTGATCCATGCAAGGCATATGAAATGTCCGCATACCCGGATAAACAGGAAGCATTATTTGAGAGCTTCCATTTTATTTTAGAATAAACTCTTTCTGATTGACAATCAACAGACGGTGTTATTTCAAAATTATACGGGTATCTATTTTATCACATAAAAATTATTTATAGCGGATATCCATATTTGAGTGGATGCCCCGTCATTATTTAAAACTATATTTATTAACGTCTACTGTGAAGGCTAGAGCTGGTTGAACCAAGAAATGTAGTTCGTCCGAGCACTTTCCATGGAAGTAGGGATATAGTAGTGAAAGGCTCGTCACCTACGGCCCGTGAGAGAGAGAGCTTTGCCGGTGGAAAATAATTCGTCTCACACAAGGACTCGGAGAAACGTTTGAACCCTTTCAAGACTGGAAGGTGAGAACTAGGCAGCGGCCTCTCAACTATAAAAACAGTACTTCATTTTTGGGCCTGATCTGATAAATGGTTATATTAAGAGGCAGTTTATGCGAATAGGAATCGAACATAACGGATAACTCTAGAAATGAAGATTGTAGGGATCGATGAAAACATCCTCTTGGGAGACTGTTCCAGATAGATGTAGTTCGCGGGAAGAATCCGTGGGACTTACTTTTCACCGATAGAATACGGAGAGAATGTGGGTGGTTTGCTACTATATGAGGGGCCTTGCTGTGAAGGTTAGGACTGGGGAAACCAAGGAATGTAGTAGCGATTTTCCAAGATATAGCACAAGGCTGAAAGTAGGGGTCACCCTGTGAGGACCGAGCTCACTACTCAGTCGTAATTGTTCTAGCCGGACAAGCTTGCTAATCCTGACACCGCCTCGAGGTGCCCCACCAAGTAATGTAGTATGTCCGAGCGCTATCCATGGAAATAGCAATAGAGCAGTGAAAGGCTTGCAACAACCCGCTTGTGAGAGAGCGGTTACAGGGTGGAAAATAATGTTACCTTCAAGGACTAGCAAACAGTGAAGTTTGCCCTGAACAAATCCCGGGTGTCACTCGAAATCGAAGGTTACGTTAAAGGGTAGTTTATGTGGATTGGTGGGGGGGAAGAGAACGGTTGACCCTAGACTTGGACAAATTAAGATTTTAGTGACCATGGGAGTCGATTCCACAGAGCTGTGTTTCACCGGAAGAAGCTGTTTGAGTGAAATTTACTTCTCGTCCGAGTCGTGAAACTTATGACTGCCGGGACCAAAGAATGTAGCACTTCCCGTGGAAGTAACGACAGAGCAATGAGACGCTTGCCTCATCCGACCTGTAAAAGAAAGGTCGGACCCGTAGACTTAAACATGTTAAGACAGTAGCGATCAGGGAATCATCTTATGAATCGATTCCCCAGACCTGTGGTTCGGGGGAAGCTGTTCGAGTGAAATTTACTTCTCGCCCCCCCGATGGTACACGCAGGGAATGTAAATGGTTGGCAACAATATAAGTGGCATGGCGGGTCCTAGCCTTGAAGCCTATTACTGCCGGAACCAAGGAATGTATCACTTCCCGTGGAAATAGCGATGTGAGACGCTTGCCACATCCTACTAGTAAAAGAAAGGTTGGACGTTTGAAAATAATTTGTCACCCACAAGCAATCGGTGACGCGATTGAATTATATCGAGATAGGAAAAGTGAGGACCTGGGAAACACAAATATAACAACAGTGCTCCATTCTAGGACTGACCTGGATCTTGTAAAGATAGAGGATACAATAGGAAGACAGGTACTTACGAGAGCGGTACAGGGAACCGAATATATTCGTATAGAAACAGCACGTGTACAAGACGCTAGAGCCCCTCGAGGTAGAGTTTTACAAAGTATGAGGTAAAATCTAGGGGGATATGTGCGGAAGATAACGGTTACCCCTAGACTTAAACATGTTAAGACGGTAGCGATCGGGGAATCATCATCTTCTGAGTCTATTCCACAAGGCATCGATTTGTGGAAAGGAGACGCTTCATCTCAGCAGGGGGATATGAGGAGAATCGGGGTGGTTTGCTACAATGTGCGTGGCATGACGGGTCCTAGGTGTGAAGCTTATGACTGCCGGAACCAAGAATTGTAGCACTTCCCGTGGAAGTAACAATCGAGCAGTGAAACGATTGCCACATGCTACCTGTAAAAGAAAGGTTGGACCTCTAGACTTAAACATGTTAAGACGGTAGCGATTTGGGAATCATCTTCTGAATCGATTCCACAGACCTGTGGTTCGGGAAAAGCTGTTCGAGTGAAATTTACTTCTTCTCCCCGATGGGATACACAGGGTATGTAGATGGTTTGCTACAATATAAGTGACATGGCGGTTTCTAGCCGTGAAGCTTCTTACTGCCGGAACCAAGGAAAGTATCACTTCCCGTGGAAGTAGAGATAGGACAGTGAGACGCTTGCCACATCCTACCTATAAAAGAAAGGTTGGACGGGTGGAAAATAATTTGTCACCCTCAAGCACTCGGTGACGCTAATAAACTATATCGAGACGGGAAAAGAGAGAACCGGGAAGATCCCGCTCAAATATGACAACAGTACTCCATTCTAGACCTGATCTGCCTCTTGCAAAGTTAGAAGATAAGCATAGGAAGTCAGGTAATTACGAGAGCGGTACAGGGAACCTATTATATTCGTATAGAAACTACACGAACAAGACGTTAACCCTGTACAAGGAAAGAAGACGCTTGAGTGGAACTTCCATCTCAGCAGGGGGATATGAGCGGGATCGGGGTGGTTCGCTACAATGTGCATGGCATGACGGGTCTTAACTCTGAAGGTTAGGACATGGAAATACGGATTATTGTGCGTCTGAACATTCACCATAGAAATAGCGATCGAGCAGTGAGAGACCTACGACGTCTCGTCTGTGAGAATGGCGTTGCAGAGACGAAAATAATTCGTTGCTTACCAGGACGCAATGGTCGTTTTTAGGCTCTATCGAGAGGGGAAAGTGGAGACTGGACATCTCCCGCCCAAATATGACAGCAGTACTTCATTTTCGGACTTGTCTAGCCCTTGTAAAGTAAAAGGATAGCAGGAAGGGGAAAGGTACGTACTGGAACGGTACAAGGAATTGACCATTTCTCCAACATCTTTAGTGATGGATCGTATCTATGGGTATCGCGTGAGGTCCGGGTTGAGGTTAACGTGCAAACAGGTGCTCAAGACACGCTGCCTCCTTGAGGGAACATACGTTTATCACGATTGGTTAAAAGTTCCGAGTCCGGTCGGTGAAGGTGGGAGGTAATTTGTTTGGTCTTTGAGACGTTGAATGTGGCCAGCCAGTTGAACGTCTAGAGTTCAGAGAGGCCAACTGCCAAGCTCAGGTCATCAACTGTTTTAGAGATGCACACAAAAACCCTCCTCTGATAAGGATGAATATTCTAGTCGTTCCGTGACTTTTATTCCATTATATTGTTAAAACTGTTCTATATTATTATTTGTATTTTGTCATAGTTTCTTGTCGAGCCGAATAAAATCTACAGAAAGTGCGATACTTATACAGGTTACATGACTTTTATTACACTATATTATCATAATGTGGCACCCTGCATTATTAGAAAAACTAAAAAAGAAATATTCATAGAAATATGATTTTTTTTTATTCGGTTTATTAACCAGTTGTTAGTTATTTAGACGAAGAATAATTAAGTTTTGAGAATAATTCTCTAAGTGTATTTAGGCGACCCTAAGGGAAGAAAAAGGAAAAGAAAAGAAAAAGGAGAGGAGGAGAAATAGATAATCCGGTCATAACAGGTGTCAAGAGATATCTAGGCCAACGCGCCTGACCGAATTTCAAAAACAATGGAAATTGTTGTTTGGAAGAATAGAATTAGAGGTAATTAAAAGAAAGAAAGAAAACAGACTTGGTAAAAGTGTATGAACATACGTACGATTGATAAAAATATCGGTCAAAACATCTGGCCTACTCTTGTGTAGAAGCTCATTATCAATTTGGAGAAATGGGATTTTTAGAACAATGGAAAACGAAATATTAATCGGAGAAGGGTGTCTTTTGGGATGAGAAGGTGACCGCTGGAATTGTATACATATCCTGACCTGTTGAAAATTAGAACCCCCACGATGATGAGTGGAGAATATTTTCAATTTAGATAATTAAGATTTTGTTAACAGGCCCCGAGCGAGGGAGAGAGGTGAAAACAATTGTTTTAGCTCACAGAAAGCGCCAGCGAGACGAGAAAAATTCTTCCTGAAGTCATATCTAATTAGCGGCGGGCTGTTTTGACAAAAAAGCCAAAAAGTGAGAAAGGCCGAGATTGTCATTTTCGTGCGTGCGAAAAAAGGCCAAATTGATTTTGTTTTTTAGCAAGGTGTTTCTTTCCCAGAACAAAGCCGGGATAGACCACGCCCGATTGGAGACGTCACGAAGGACGGGAGACGCCCAACCAGAATCTCATTGGTCGAAAACGGTCACCTGACATACGAGAGACCGGGAGAGATGGGTGTGCGCCTCCCCCCCCCCCAGAGGCACTGTGGGGAGGTGGGGGTGAAGGTAAGAGCGATAATGGGAAATCAGAACTAGTGCGACTTTTGGAATTGTCAAGAAAACCCTGACGCCGACAGACCCACCCAAGTTTGTTGCGGCGTCAATAAAAGCAGAACCCCAACCGACAGAAATCAGTTCAGCCCCGGAAGGCAGAGAGAAAAGATCACCTCAGACGGCAGAGAGGAGAGTTCGGACCTTGGCGAGAAGAGTTGCAGGACGGAAGAAGAAGAAGTTACTTGCAGTTACGCATAGAAGAAGTTGAAATCAAACCAAGCCTAAGAACAGAGATTCGTCCAGCCCAAATCGAAGTGAAGAAATTCGTTCAAGTCAATCCGAAGTGAATAAGCTCGTCCAACTCAAGCCGCAGAGAAGAATCAGCCGTGAACGACTGGTAGAGATTAGCGCCCAGTGTCGAAACTAAACCACACTCCGACATAGAAAATTCTAGAGAGTAGGCAACTCGAAGTCTTTAAGTTGTATGAAAGAAGCTTGGTGCCACAGTCCACAAAGCGGGTCGGGAAGTAAGAATAATTTTTATGTAACGAACATTAGATATAAAAGGTTGTTACCCTTTTTTATCAGTAATTTTTTGGCCTCGTGATTTTTTCTTTCACTTGTGTATTGCCACCCCCGTCGAACTCAACTGGCATACGGCCCCAATCCCTGTTTGATCCCGTCTGTCTAAGATCTAATCACAACGTGGGTAGGCAGACCGGAGATCAGTACAGTTACCCTAGTAACCAGGTGTTGGAAGCGAGTTGGGAACGGCGAGGCTGGTAATCATCTAACCAAAGGGTTGGAACGTCACACTTGGAGCAGCGAGGAGCGAACAGCTGACGCCGCGGCAAAAACGTCACGTCACAGTTGGAGCCGCGAACGAGATCGAACGACAGAGTCGACGCTGCGACCAGGAGGAGCGACGTCACAGTTGGCGCCGTGACCAAAGGATTCGACCCTGGACCAAGTGACGTCACAATAATTTTTCTGTCTTATTAGACTTGCGGTCATATCACGTTGAAAACCCGGTTCTCGTACCATCACTGTTGAGAATTCCAGGTGCTATATGCCTGGATGTGCGGATGGTGTAATCGATAACGGCTCAAAATTGGAAACCTGGAGAGCTATGTTACAATTCTCGTCGCCTTGGTTATATTGACCTACGCGTAAATACCCTTAAGAAAGGTATAAATCCACCCCTTCTCTCCCCCACTGCTATGGGCTAATTAGTACAACTTGTATCAGTAAATCATTATTATCTTAAAAAATTCTTATAACCTAGAAATATTTGCTGGATTTACATAACCTTGAAAAGGTAGATAAGCCGTAAAAAATCTAACAGATTTTATTGCAGTACATTGCTATAATTGTTGTATTTTATTAGTTATTGTTGTTAATCTCTTATTGCGCCTACTTAGATCTACGGTAAGAACGAAGTTTCTGGCCATCATATAACTTTTATGTCAGTATATTGCTATAATTGTTGTATTTTATTATTAATAATTATTAATCTCTTATTGCGTCTAATAAGATATTCTATTCATCACGTCACTTTGATTATCTTATATTTTTAGGTTCATTCTATTTTATTAATATTTCTGCTAATCCAGTAATGTTCCGGATATGCGATAATTAAGAATATTATATCGTTCATATATCATATATTCCAGTATATTCTTACATTTAATCGATTTTACAAGTAGTGCCTCATCTGTGTCTGAGCACTGAGCACTGAGATCGCTACGAAAAAATAAGTGTTGAAGAATTGAAAATACGCAAGTGAAAACAATTTTCATACATTTATTTTATTGGTGCCACTTGAAAAGTTGGTCGCATTGTTGGTCTTTGTTGGGCTGGATGGTCATTTCGAAACATTGCAGCATATATTGAACAAAACGCATACGTGAGATTCCTTTGTCGACAACAATGATTCAATAAACATCGCAATAACATAGTCTAGCTTCTGGACGGGTAAATACTGCAGAGGCTCGCCAAAATAATTATCTTGTAAATGAAGCAATGCTAGAACGTATGGACTAGAAAAAAATGTGGCTCCAGTTGTATAAAAAATTACATTTGAGAATCGTTTACATGCAGCATTACTGCGAACAGGCGTGGCAAACTTAAGGTAAAGCCCCAAAACTGACGGACACAAATATATTGGTGTCGTGTGAGGGCCACCTGTGGTATCGAATTTTGCCATTTTGTATTGTTTGGTTTTTTGTGCAATTGTGAATATAGAAAGAGGACCTCACTCAGCTTTCTTCCAAAGCGGCCAGTGATTGCATCAATGGCTTCCTCATTTTCGTTTATGACACTTTTCACCAAACGATTGGAAAGGCCCGGTGGAAGATGACAATGAAACGAAAGATGGAAACAAACACCACGCCAAAATATGAAAACTAGAACAGCGTCTTCACTACGTTTAAGAGATTCACCTACTCGGTTTAGGTGGGTGGAAACGTAGGAGAATTTCTGCCATTTCGGACTAACGAATCAGCTCTTCCAAACGATCGGTATTAGAACTACCCGAGGGACAGTTGCGCTCCGATAAAGGCGGAGCAGATCTCACTCAATCCTAACTGTGAGTTGTTGCCGGAAGTTGCTATTGTCCGATTTCTTGTCACTTGACTTTTTTCATTTAATTTAATTATTATTTTATTCTCTTCCAGTCAAGTATAGTATACCTACTTTTAAAAAACGGAACAAAAAGATGTTCATGTTTGCAATCAGAAAGTAACACTTAAAATTTCTGGAACACGTAATGAGGAAAGAAGGTTTAGAATTTGTAACACTCGCTGGACACAGCGAGAAGGCGTGGAGTCAGATGTAAGACAACTGAGTAAATTACCTTAAGAAGTTGTGTCAATGGCAGAACAGAGACAAAGACGAATGGTACATACGCATAATGATCTTAGAAGGACAAAAATCAGGAAATTGTGGAGTACCATGATCTTCCATCTCTTGAAGGGAAAGGTCCATAAAAGAATAAGATAGTAATTAGAAAAAGTGTTTTATAGAGTTTAAACGTTCGTTTTTGATTTAGTCAATTGTATATAATGTACTAACTCAAACAACTCTGTTCAATTACAACTTTCTATTTGATACAAACGCACTTGTGACTGTCCATCGGCCTCCTGGACAATCAATATCACACACACACACACACACACACACACACACACATATATATATATATATATATATATATATATATATATATATATAACGTAGGTACATGTGTATTCATTAATATTCTTTATGGCTCTGTTCATCTACATTGAATACTGTTTTGTTTATATCATGAATTAAATAAACACTTATTTGCTTACCTGCATATGCATGGTATCACACACGTATATAGTTGCACATATCTTGTTATTTAGTTTATATCTACAAACACACACACACGCACACACACACACACACAAACTCTCTCTCACACACACACACACACACACATAGACACACACACACACATATATATATATATATATATATATATATATTGATTTTCTAAGCGCAGCTTAGATGTGGCACAAGGCCGAAAGTATGGTGCCCCCAGTGAGGATCGAACTTACCACTCAGTCGTAGTTGTTCTAGCGAGACAAGCTTGCTAACCTTTACACCACGTCGAGGTGCCCAAAAGATTTTCTAAGCGTAGCTTAGATGTGACACAAGGCCAAAAGTATGCGGCACCTAGTGAGGATCGGACTCATTACTCACTCCTAATTGTTGTAGAAAGACAATTTTACTAAACATTACACCACGTGGAGGCCCCCCCATGTATATATATATATATATATATATATATATATATAGAGAGAGAGAGAGAGAGCGACAGAGAGAGAGAGAGAGAGAGAGAGAGAGAGTGAGAGGTTGGAAATAAGAATTATGAATTTAGATGCTCTTGTTATCAACAAGAATAAAAAGTTTGGAAATCAAGAGGAGTAACTATTTTTATTTCATTTTTACTTTTGGTGTTAACCCAAAACAACACCTGAAGATTGCAAATGGCATGAAACTCTAAGTTCTGAAATCAATATCTGGTATTATGCATATGTTTAATATATCATGTGGGGATCATTATTTAAGATATTAAAATATTTGCGATATAACATCTCAAAGGTGCCAGTTTGTTTCGAGCCGATCACACCGTTTATGTGACCTGAATAGATAGTCAGTGTTACGAAAACGTTAACCAGAGACACATATTGGAAGAGAGTTCATCTGTCGAACATCATTTACTGACACAAAGGAAAGAGACAATTGGCCGATGATACTATCAGCTTTTAATTTCTCAATAATAGTTACTCTGATATCGAGCAAAATTGTCCAAACAAAATGTTTGGCACGTGAGAGAGGAGTTACAGCTATGACAGTCCAAAGAGCAGTGAAAAAAAAAGACGTGAAAATGAAATCGTACGTGACACCTTTCAGGCAAAATTGTTACCCCAGGATAGAAAGATAGAACGTTACAGAGGGCGAAGATCATCTTACTTATTATAAAACGTAGATTGTTTGTTTGTTTGTTTGTGTGTGTGTGTGTGTCTGTGTGTGTGTATGTACGTTTATATATTGGATCGGATTTCCTACATTTTTTAACCGATTTCAACAAAACTTCACAGGACTACGTAAAATTACCTTGCGGTGGTTCTGACAGCGCCAAAAATTGGAAAAACATAATTGTTTTTGCATGAAATCAATTTGAAAACACGATTAAGAGGCATTAATGAAAGGGGGACAACTCATATCGAGTTATACTTATTAATATCGAGGTATCGAGTTATACTTATTATAAAACCAAGGTTGGTTGGTTGTGTGTGTATGTGTGTGTTCGTTTATATATGGGATCGGATTTCCTACACTTTTCAACCGATTTCATCAAAACTTCACTTTTTTTTGTCAGGTAGTGTTTCTTATTGTCTTGCACACTTTTTTCTTTATTTTTACATTCATAAGGCTTTAAAAATTCCATTTACAAGACAATTGTTTATAATAAAATTCTATTCAATCGGTAGACTCATAACGATTGAAAACAATGTTTTTGTTTGAGTTTGGGTTTGACCAATTCGTAAAAAAAATAAAACTAATTAAGACATGCCTGTCCGTCAACCTTAAACAATAATCTTTGTCAATTTTATTTTTCAGTCTTTATGATGGTCGATACTTGATATATCTCTTACTGTTACATCCCCGGGCAACGCTGGGTTCTACTGCTAGTCTTGAATAGTTTCGAAAATTATCCTTGAATAATCTTCTACACAGATGAAAATAATGCGTACACAAACAGAGGCAATGGCCGTATTCTGGCTTCAGATCCTTACGAGAGAGACAAAATGCTACATCCAAGTGCAAAACCCTGTCAAGGCAATGGTTTTTGCCCGTGTGCCATCTGATAGCTAGAAGATTGCCACTGATCATGTTTGAGAAGGATGAGACATCCTAAAGAATTATTACTGAATTGGAACAAAAATTTAACATATATTTCGCTTTCAGAAGGACATGAGCATTACCATGCCGGCTACAATGTGACTCATGAAATTAAAAAAAAAACTATGGCTCCTTTCTCATAGATGAAATATTGAAAGCATCTCGGTATTCTATACCTATTAGTATCTCATGTGTTCAGACGAGCTAAATTGATTTGTTCCACCAATTCAAACTTTCACAGGTAGTAACAGTCATACTACGTACAATGTGGTGAAGCATCGACACCCGCTTTGTATTCCCCTGGCAAGGGCTAAGTTCCAATCTAACAACTTCTTTTCAAGTTTTGGGACAGCCATTACCTATCTTAAAGTATACTTATAATAGACACTTCTTACGTCTAGGTTCTCTGTGGGAGTTTCAGATGCTCGTAAGCAATGAGGATCACATTATGGTGTTGTTTTTCCTGCGGGGCATCAGGTTCAGCGTTACCGCCTATTTAAAGGTGTGAGATAAGGTGTTCAAGCTCTGACATGGGCATGACATATTAGTTAAACTCCAAAATGTGGTATCGCAGATGTCATTTTAATTCCGTGGGATATGATGTGTAGGGCATTGTGAAGAGCGAAACAAACTCACGGCTACACAGTCCAAAAGTCTCTTTGAAGGCTACCAGAAATTATGGCAAATATTAACAGGAAAGAACTTATCTGGGCATGCAGGTGCTTTCAATGTCTTTCAATGTTTTTCAGTGCCTTTCAATTTATTGAAAGACATTGATTTTCAATGCGTTTCAATGTTTTTTAATGCCTTTCAGTGCCTTTCAATCTTTCATGGCATTTCAATGTCATTCAATGTCTTTCATTCTTTTATTGTCTTTCAATGCCTATCAATGCCTTTCAATGCCTTTCAATCTTTCCTTGTCTTTTAATGCCTTTCAACGCCTTTCATTGCCTTTCAATGCCTTTCAATGTTTTTCAATGCCTTTCAATGTAATTCAGTGCCTTTCAATCTTTCATTGTCTTTCAATGCCTTTCAATTCCTTTCAACGCCTTTCATTGCCTTTCAATGCCTTTCAATGTTTTTCAATGCCTTTCAATGTAATTCAATGTCTTTCATTGCCTTTCAGTGTCATTCAGTGCCTTTCGATCTTTCATTGTCTTTCAATGCCTTTCAATTCCTTTCAATGCCTTTCATTGCCTTTCAATACCTTTCAATGTTTTTCAATGCCTTTCAATGTCATTCAATGTCTTTCATTGCCTTTCAGTGTCATTCAGTGCCTTTCAATCTTTCATTGTCTTTCAATGCCTTTCAATTCCCTTCAATGCCTTTCATTGCCTTTCAATGCCTTTCAATGTAATTCAGTGCCTTTCAATCTTTCATTGTCTTTCAATGCCTTTCAATTCCTTTCAATGCCTTTCATTGCCTTTCAATGCCTTTCAATGTTTTTTCAATGCCTTTCAATGTAATTCAGTTTTCAATGCCTTTCAATGCCTTTCAATGCCTTTCATTGCCTTTCAATGCCTTTCAATGTTTTCAATGCCTTTCAATGTAATTCAGTTTTCAATCTTTCATTGCCTTTCAATGCCTTTCATTGCCTTTCAATGCCTTTCATTGCCTTTCAATGCCTTTCAATGTTTTTCAATGCCTTTCAATGTAATTCAGTGCCTTTCAATCTTTCATTGTCTTTCAATGCCTTTCAATTCCTTTCAATTTTTCATTGCCTTTCAATGCCTTTCAATGTTTTTTCAATGCCTTTCAATGTAATTCAGTGCCTTTCAATCTTTCATTGTCTTTCAATGCCTTTCAATTCCTTTCAATGCCTTTCATTGCCTTTCAATGCCTTTCATTGCCTTTCAATGCATTTCAATGTTTTTCAATGCCTTTCAATGTAATTCAGTGCCTTTCAATCTTTCATTGTCTTTCAATGCCTTTCAATTCCTTTCAATGCCTTTCATTGCCTTTCAATGCCTTTCATTGCCTTTCAATGCCTTTCAATGTTTTTCAATGCCTTTCAATGTAATTCAGTGCCTTTACATCTTTCATTGTCTTTCAATGCCTTTCAATTTCTTTCAATGCCTTTCATTGCCTTTCAATGCCTTTCAATGTTTTTCAATGCCTTTCAATGTAATTCAGCCTTTCAATCTTTTTGTATTTCAATGCCTTTCATTGCCTGTCAATTTTCATTGCCTTTCAATGCCTTTCCTTTCAATGCCTTTCAATGTTTTTCAATGCCTTTCAATGTAATTCAGTGCCTTTCAATCTTTCATTGCCTTTCAATGCCTTTCAATTCCCTTTCAATGCCTTTCATTGCCTTTCAATGCCTTTCAATGTTTTCAAATGCCTTTCAATGTAATTCAGTGCCTTTCAATCTTTCATTGTCTTTCAATGCCTTTCAATTCCTTTCAATGCCTTTCATTGCCTTTCAATGCCTTTCAATGTTTTTCAATGCCTTTCAATGTAATTCAGTGCCTTTCAATCTTTCATTGTCTTTCAATGCCTTTCAATTCCTTTCAATGCCTTTCATTGCCTTTCATTGCCTTTCAATGCCTTTCAATGTTTTTCAATGCCTTTCAATGTAATTCAGTGCCTTTCAATCTTTCATTGTCTTTCAATGCCTTTCAATTCCTTTCAATGCCTTTCATTGCCTTTCAATGCCTTTCAATGTTTTTCAATGCCTTTCAATGTAATTCAGTGCCTTTCAATCTTTCATTGTCTTTCAATGCCTTTCAATTCCTTTCAATGCCTTTCATTGCCTTTCAATGCCTTTCAATGTTTTTCAATGCCTTTCAATGTAATTCAGTGCCTTTCAATCTTTCATTGTCTTTCAATGCCTTTCAATGTTTTTCAATGCCTTTCATTGCCTTTCAATGCGCTTTCAATGTTTTTCAATGCCTTTCAATGTAATTCAGTGCCTTTCAATCTTTCATTGTCTTTCAATGCCTTTCAATTCCTTTCAATGCCTTTCATTGCCTTTCAATGCATTTCAATGTTTTTCAATGCCTTTCAATGTAATTCAGTGCCTTTCAATCTTTCATTGTCTTTCAATGCCTTTCAATTCCTTTCAATGCCTTTCATTGTCTTTCAATGCATTTAAATGTCATTCAATGACTTTCAATGTCTTTCATTGTCTTTCAATGTCATTCAGTGTCCTTTAATGCCTTTCGTTATCTTTCAATGCCCTATCGAAGTCGTCCTCTAGGATTAGACAAATCTTATTAATTTATTATTTGAAGTTTTCATTTTAAGTTAAACATTCTTCAGAAAATAAATTGTTTTCCATCTTATTGACGTTATGTACATTATTTACACTATTTACATTCGGACTATTATCCTCATCTTGGTTGATATTATCAAAATGTTTCGGCCATTGTGCCCTCCGGGCTTCATCAGTTGTATATCGATCCTGGAAACCTAAAACAGGATTCTTAACTGAACCCTTTATTAAATCTACGGGTGTAAACCGTTCTCGTTTTACTGCACATGTCGAGGGATATCATCTCGTTAATTTTTATTTATTTACTACTGTTCAGTTATTGTTCTCTCGTTTCTACTTGAGTGCCAGTCCGTATTTACCAGCCCAGGCATTGAACTCCTAACTACTATGTAAACATTAGATGCCTATATTTCACATCAGAAGCTTTTACTTGTTTGGCGGATAGGTAAATATTGGTGGTATATATTTGAGATTATAAGCATTTATTTAGTTTGGACTTAATTAAATACAGTAGTTATATTGCCTTCACCTTTGTTGTCGTTATCTAGAGGGATTTCTGAACTGAACTAAACACTTTATTTAATCTACAGAGGTAGACTGTTCTCGTTTTCACTGCCGATATCGTCCAGTTCTTATTTTTAGTACTGTTCACTTGCTGTCGCGCTGTTTCCACTGAGTCCAAATATACACTACCCGGCCAAGGGATTGAATCCACATTCAGGAACAATCGCTTTAATCTTTCTCCAATTGTCACGTAGGACAATTACTTGTATAAATCTTGTTTTTCTTCCCTTGATGATCTTTCCTTTTCTTTATATTAAAAGTAGTTATCACTTAACTGGCACACCGGATATAAAAAAGAAAAGCTAGTGTAAATAAATGTTTACCTTTTTACTTGGGTATATAATGGTCAACGTTTACTTTCGACTCAAATATAAAAGAGACAAATATGTACCTTTTTATAAGAAAATATCGCTCGAACCAATGTTTCTTGGGTTGGAACAAAATTTCGTTGTGTACGTTTTGAAAACCTCATTTTGTTTCACATGGTACTGAAATTTATGTCATATTATATGTAAAGATGTAAGCAAGTGACCACTTTTTGAAATATATTAGTTATATAGGAATAACGTGTAGTTGTCGACACTTCAGTTTGAACATAGATCGCCAGTGAGCAAACACAGGTGATCCCATTATTGAATTAAGTGGATCACGTGAACATAGAGGAAACGCATACACAGGAAGTCGCGTGACGTCTAGATGGATCTGCATTTCTTCTCTATTAATATACGGAGCGCTATTCTCTATTTTATTCACTATATTATTTCTCTATTCAGATCACTATACGAATTACTATTCAAGCGAATATTATCAAGCAAGTACTATTAGTGCGAGTGTTATTCGAAGGCGTCTGACACCAGTATTGTTCAACAGCGTTACGATAGTTGTATCTGCGATTACAAAGTCTCTACTACAATGAGCATTACAAAAGGGACAACGAGTATTCGTTAGCATCAGAAAAGTGTCAAACGCGTATTCTTTGACATTACAAAAGTATTTTTCCCAAAAGTTACATTTTACCGCGTTTTACGATACTATTCATGTTAGGATTGAGAATTTCAATTGTTTTTAGGTAAACTCTAAATAGACAAAAATAGCTACATTTTCCTCATTTGACTTTTTTTTTTTAATTTAGAAGACGAAAAAAAATACTTTACAACCAAGAATAATATATGCGCCGTTTATGGATATGGTGCCATAGCTATTCGTAAGTTCAAGAAGTGGAGAAGTGGAGAAGATTTGGCACAAGGCCGAGTTTTACGTGGGTTTTCCGATCCCGTAGGTTCAGCCAAAAAATGCCCGTAGAAACTGTAAGAACAGAATCGGGTTGGTCGACCTCCACGAACAAGGCTCTACATTTCGGCGGAGCCTCGTCCGGGTTCCTCTCTGCGCAGAGGCAGAGAGTTCGACCGTCAAGCCAAGAATTCGGTATCTAGCCCCCCCCTTCCCACGTGGGTTGCATGTGGCACAAGGCCGAGTTTAACGTGGGTTTCCCGTAGGCTTGGCCAAAAAATGCCCGTAGAACCCGTATAAATGGGATCGGGTTTGTCAACCGCCCCGAACGAGACTCTGCCCTTCAGCGGAGCCTCGTCCGGGTTCCTCTCTGCTCAGAGGCAGAGAGTTCGACCGTCGAGCCGAGAATTCGTCCCTCTCTCTCTTGAGAGGCGTAGTATACACAGTGTTAGGAAGAGTTCATTCTGTAGTTAGAGGTAAGGACACGTGACACTATGTAAATTCGGATTTCTCTGCTATATTTTCTGGCATCTGTTACTATAATACGCAAATCATTCAATTTCTGGAACCGTTTACTTTTCAACTTCCCAATAAATAACTCATAACTTTATCGGTTTTTTTTACTGGCAGTCATTCATTGTTATCTCTTACTGTCAATGGTTAATCTTTTATTCTTGTTATTCGTGAAGAACATGTCTTTTAATTCATTCTTTGGAAAATATTTGAGCAAAGACGGCATTCATTCTCGTTTTATACACTATAAAAAAATTATGAATTTTTATTCGGTTCTAAATACGTGATTCTGGGACTTGCATGTCCCTGTGGTAATGAAGACCATATCTATACGTCTTGGGAATTGGACAATTTACTGGAAAAGAAACTGAAC
>CAHIKZ030001824.1:1777500-1795000 GCA_903632075.3 Acanthosepion pharaonis | reverse complement strand
TACTGAATTCTGGAGTCGGGATACTGAATATATCCCTAATCAATTAAATAACACACTACTCATTTGTAATACATATATATATATATATATATATATATATATATATATATATATGTGTGTGTGTGTGTGTGTGTGTGTGTGTGTGTGTGAAAATATATAGAAAATAGGAAAGAACTGGTTAGGTAAATAATCCAAAGTTCCTTAGTATTATAGTTATTATTTTTTAAAAATAGTGCTCGATACAAAAGTAGAGCATAAATATAATTATTTATTTAAAAATATGATTCCAACTCGCGACATAAGAGGTCTCATGTTTATGAAACATGAGACCTCTTATGTCGCGAGTTGGAATCATATTTTAAATAAATAATTATATATATATATATATATATATATATATATATATATATATGTATGTATCTGTGTGTGTGTGTGTATTCGCAACTTGTAAATGTGTATCCAAGATACAATCCCAAAATAATTATTAGCTTAGTTTGTAGTGCCACGGATCATGTCTCAGCAACACGACGATAAATAGCAGCAAATGTTGGATGACTCGGCTGCCTTCGGTCTGGAAACGCAATCTGATGCAGCCGTGCAGCCTCACGTCCATTACCATTCGCGCGGCCGCATTTAAAATATCCTGTTGTTAAAGGGAACACTTTTCAGTTGAATCACTACTACCCACGTTGAACGTTGAAGTGAGACTAGCCACAAAGGTACACGAATGACATATATAACCTAATCTACATGTTAACACAGTGCCATCTACCGTAATATTACTTTAAACTTAATAACTCTAAAACGAAGAATTTGCGTACATATTTTGTTATGGGGTCCACCCCTTTTTCATACAAGTGGACTCGACCAGTGTGTACTTGGACGGCTGCCGTTAAATACACAGAGTCAGCCAGAGTAGAAAGATGGAGATTGTGATTGAGTTGGAGGTAGAGTAATAGTGTGAGGTAACCACTTGTAGAAGTCACAGTTACAAGCACGTAGACTCTAAGGAAGTCCCTACTTCGAGACTGGAGTTACCAGACTGTATGTATATATATATATATATATATATATATATATATATATATATATATATATATATTATTATTATTTATTATTATTATTGCTACTAACCACGTTTCTGGATCTACTAACCGTATTACCAATTGTATTATTGTGTAAATACATTTATTTGTTATATTTCATTCCTGCGTTTGTCATTCATTGGAGACCGAATTTCATCTCGGAATCCACAACATATTTTATCCTGGTTTTGGTGTGAGTAACCCACTCCAAAATATCGTAAATGTATTTTTGATGCACCTTGTATATACAGCTAGTCCATAACTTATTTGTATAATTTTAAAAATTCATGATTTTTTTTTTTGAAAATGGAACTGTGTAAGATTTATTGAAAAACATGTAAACAAATAAAGTTTTATTTAAATAGATCAGACAATTTTGAACAGGGGTTCCATTGGTTTCCCGCAGAACATTTAGACGATGCTTAATTTATGGTTTCTGCAAGACGCATTTTCTATTGACATAAAATGATTGTACCAGTCACGTAATGCTGACATGAACTTATGTTTTTCTTCAACTGTTTACTGTTGTTCGGCAAGGCCTGAGTTTCCGAATTGGTTTCAATGAACAATGACGCACATTTCGCGTTCTCTTGCAGTGTTTTCAGTTTCATTAAAAGCAGATATCAATAATAAGCACCTTTAACATCTACCTAAAAAGACAAATGAAAGTAAATTAATACTCTATAAATAAATTAAAACGAACTTCAAAAGTATATGTCTATGATGCAAAGAAGTGTATTGATGGATATTAACGCTAATAGATACAATAAGCTGTGGAATTATTACAGTTAATTCATGTCTCTCTCTCTCTCTCTCTCTCTCTATATATATATATATATATATATATATATATATATATATATATATATATATATCATCACTTACTCAGAATCACCTCTATATCACCTTACATCAACTTAAAACTACCCTCCAAAAATGTATAAAATATATATGTAAATTTAAATTCATTTTTCACCCTTGAAGTGTGGTCTGATGAGCCAGGGAAAAAAGAAAATTCCATGGGGAAATAAATTATAGCAAATGAAACCTTAAAGTTGTCTGTTTTCATTGAATTATATATATATATATATATATATATATATATATACTACTCGTTTAGGTATATTACTTTTTTTATTTAATATATATATATATATATATTAAGGCATTAAAAACTAGAAATTTTGTATTGTAGGCCATGATAAGTTTAAAATAAAACACACACCAGTCGACCGGTTTCGTCCCCTCTCGTCAGAACTGTTAACGGGGAATTAAGATTATGAGGAAAAGAAAAAAGTCTGTCATGGGTGACATGAATGAATGGAGAGGGAAGGAAAAAAAATTATACCAACCAAGATGCTAGAAGCGCAGCACAGCAAGTCCAAGCAAACAATCTCTTTGTTTACAAAGAGCAGGTTGCCTGGACCTGATGTAAAGCGTCTCCAACACCTTAAGATGGAATAATGAGTGTGCTCTGGCCAAAACGGAAAACCAGTTCAACTGAAATCCATCGCACAAGTAGGATTCTTTATAAAGTGATCCGCAATCGAAGACCCATACGTGTTACGAATGGTATCGCCCGAAGAAAATTTTTTATTCAGTATTATAGCAGGTACGTGTTGTTTAATTTTAACGTCCAACCGCTGTGTCGTTCTACCTATGTTGTCGCATCCACAACTACATTTTTTCCTTCCCTGTCCATTCATTCATGTCACCCATGACAGACTTTTTTCTTTTCCTCATAATCTTAGTTCCCCTTAACAGTTCTGACGAGAGGGGACGAAACCGGTCGACTGGTGTGTTGTTTATTTTAAACTTATCATGGCCTACAATACAAAATTTCTTAGTTTTTAATGCCTTAATACGCTTTTGTACCGTTTCAAACCTATTTAAATATATATATATATATATATATATATATATATATATATATATAAACTACTCGCTTAGGTATATTATTTTTTATTTAATATATATATATATATATATATATATATATATATATATATATATATATATATATACGATCCTCATTCACACGTACAAAGGTCACAAATAATGGAAAAAAAATAATATTAATAAGAAAAGCCAACATTAGCGTAGCCAGTAGTTTCCAAAAAACTGGTAGAAGGCTTACGGAACGACAGTTAGAAGGGACGAACGGTTCCCCTGCGTTCTTAAAAACAGGAACAGCCGAAGAGGATATCCAAGAAGCAGGGCAGTAAGAGGCAGTCAGGCATTTATTTTACTGATTAGAGAGAGCAGGAACCAGTTCATAAGGACTATTACAGTGATACAATCAGGTTCACATGCATTGCGGAGATCCAAATTAGTGATGATAGCAGAAATCATAGACGGAGTTATATGCATATTAGTCAATAGAGACTCAATTCGAAGTGGGAATGTTATGCAAGGATGCTCCAGATGAGTCAAGAATTGAGTTTAAGGAGAATTTACGAGCGAGGCATTTAGCTTTATCAGCAGATTTTCTCACCTCAAATTTCACTGAAGAGAGGAGGAATAGAAAACAGAAACTCCAGTAATCACGAGTGCCAATATTGTTAGATGCAATACGGTACCTCTTTATCTTATCAAACGGAGACTTCGCTCCTTCGAGGATGAGTTTACATTTATTACGTGCAGCCACGAATAAGCGCCTGTTGAGATGGGAACTTTCAAGCTAATAAATTCGGAAGTAGGGATTCCTCTGGACAGAACATGCTGGTGTGAACAATGGCGAATAAGTTTCATCTGCTATTACCGAGAAGAAATGAAAGCGTCTCTGCTGGATTTGACCCAAAAGGAAACCTTAGTGGACCAATTATCAATATAAAGATTAAAAATGTCAGTCTAAAACGCGTCTCGAAAATGCCAACATGTTGTTAACGGAAAGAAGTTTTTTAGTAATTGAAAAACAGAGCATTTATTTAAATGTATCTATTAAAATAACGTATAAACAGAAAATATATTAAATAATTGTCGGACATAATCCATTTTATAATTTGTATAAGTATCATTTATTTATGAGCACTTGCAATTTGTAATCGTCAGTATTCAAGCGATGAAGAGATATACATGGGCAATTTTTTTTTACTGTCCCCCAGTATAATTGTTGCGACCAAGTAATTGGTTAAGGCATAACAAAACAAGAGGTTGTAGATAAATAGTGTATTGGACAGTAAATATAACAGAAGTGTGTTATACGACTTGGGAGTGTGTGTCGGTTGACCAGTGTTCAGTCTATATCACTGCTAATATTTAACAGCCCCCATCCACTACGAGGTATGTAAGCGACACCAACCCGAGTTTACCGTAAACTCGACCAAAAATATTTCCTTAGAACCCGCATAAACGAGTTCAGGGCCTGTCTACCTCCCCGTACGAAACTTTGCCCTTTCGCAAAGCCTCGTCCGGGTTCCTCTCTGTTCAGGGCAGAAAGTTCGACAGTTGAACAGGCTAGAGCACTGTTAATATTTAATAGTTCCCACCCCCACGAAGGATGTATGTGGCACACGGCCGAGTCTACCCTGAGTTCTCCGAGCCCGCATACTCGGCCAAAAATATTCCCTTAGAACCCGCATAAACGAGTTCAGTGTCTGTCTACCTCCCCGGACGAAAATTTGTCCTTCGGCAAAGCCTCGTCCGGTTTCCTCTCTGTTCAAGGCAGAAAGTTCGACAGTTGAACAGGCTATGGCACTGTTCCCCCGAGGCTCACTTTTCCTACTACCTTTATGGAAGAATTCACAATAGCCTCGTTAGATGAAGGACGCTGCAACAATAATTAATTATTTGATATCTAACGGATTCCAAAAGGCCCTGGCGTGGTGCTTATGGAACGCGAAAATTTCGGAAACGAGATATCTGAAGAATTTGTCCAAAATAATCAACTTCCTTTAAATGTCGACTGAAATTGGTTGTTAATTTCATTTATTTCTTGAGATATGCCACAAATCCGAATATCTACCTCGGCTAAGCGAGAAAATAAAGGGTGATATTAAAAAAAAATCGATTTTTTTTTATTTTATTCGTATTTGTGATGTCGATTCTACAAAGATACGTAACTAATTTCTGACTATAGACTGTAGCCAAAGAGACGCTACAAAAAAGAACAAAATGTCGGCATTAATGATATTATATCGTGACGTTATCGAAGCATTTAAGATTGTCTGGTGAAAAAAGCAACACCCGATTGTCTGAATTCATCTTAATAGTATATATATATATATATATATATATATATATATATATATATATTGTTCCCATTCTTACTTTTGATATATTTTAAAATTTTGAAAATAATTTTTCTTTTCAACCTCTTAGTTTTACTTGCCGATTATATTATTTTTTTTGAAAATGTATCGGCCGAAAAGGTAGCTTAAATTCTAATCGCTATGATACATT
This sequence comes from Acanthosepion pharaonis, assembly GCA_903632075.3. NCBI lineage: Eukaryota > Metazoa > Mollusca > Cephalopoda > Sepiida > Sepiidae > Acanthosepion > Acanthosepion pharaonis. The sequence goes on along the minus strand of CAHIKZ030001824.1, from coordinate 1,789,514 downwards.
TGTATCCTTTATATATATATAAATATATATATATATATTCCGTGAAGGTATTAAAATATTTTCATAATAAAAATCTCAGGAGGATTTATGAAGCAGGTATAATATCCATCTCACGCACGGTGAATACTAGACCTGGTTTCTTTAATATTTCCCCCTTTTTAGCGAGATTAATGCTCGACAAGCATACACATAAAAATTTTAGATCGTAATAGAATTCTTTTCATTTTCTTTTTCATTCAAAATAATCAAAAATTTTTAGGAATACGTTTTGAAAGCGTCGCCCATGTGACGACAACGTGACCATGCTAAACGGAAAGCTGATCATTTTAAAAAATTTCAGTTATCTGTTTTGGATAAGACTTGTTTTTTATGTCCATCGTCTTTGTAAAATTGAACTGAATTGTATTTTAATGAATATTGTCTTGAAGAAGGTTTATTAAACCGAAACGTCAGACGTCGACATTTCATTCATTTTAAAACAACATAATTGCATTTAAGGATTTTTTGGTTTGTTTTTTCCAAATTTTTTTCTTCATTCTGTCGGATCTATATCCATTTACATTTGCTTATATATATATATATATATATATATATATATATATATATATATATAGTATTTTCGAATTGAAATTCGGTTCTCCATTTAAAAAAAATAGGAGCCATTATTTCTTACACCATCAGCATCTGGTATTCTCAAACAGTTGCCTATCTAAGTACTGACCAGGCTCGACGTTGCTTATCTTCGTTGATGGTACGGTATAAGACTAGAGCGATTATTATTATTCCAGTGAACCTAAAGATATGCCTGTGTAGATACTCAGTTAACGATGGTACAATATAAGACTAGACCGATGATTATTATTGAAATATAAATGAGAACCTTCAATAATAATCGAGGGTTCACTCAGTTTTCTTGTTTTGTTTATGAATCCCTCCTATGTACCATTGATACGCCTGATTGTATCGATCACAAAACCTTATTTTATGAACGTATACGCTATCTCTCAAATTTAAATTCTACGATTACAACTGTCAATGTCATGGGTTTCCCACAACAATTGAAAAGCGAAATAATTATCTTGCGTTTACATGAGCATAAAGCGAACTTTATTCTGAGACGCTTTACTGACCTTTCTTTGTCTGGAGAGAATTACATCTGCCTTAAAATTCTGTTAACAACATTGTCGTGATTAAAGCAATTCGATAATTTTAAGAATTTTATTTTCGTTTATTTTATATGCAACACCTGGGAGATGTGACAAAATGGGAAACACGATATCAACATTAATTACACTCCTTTATAAATAAATTACTTAATACTGTTTAGTCAAAAACTGTGCTCTAAATGATGAGGTAGTTACCATTTCAGTGCAGACAATATCATTTGACTAAAGACATTTCTTTATTAATAACAAAAAATCGCTTATTTACAGAGACGACAAGAAGACAGGCAGAAAATAAACCAAAAATAATTATTTTTTATGTATATTTTGTATAACCCAAACAACATCTTCATAATTTTTATTATTATCACATATTGTGCGAGAAAAATAGAAAACTTCTTCCGAACCTGAAACGAACGCCTTCTCTTCCGAACGAACACTTTACGACAGCCAACGAGCAAAACGGCACCCAAGACTGCTGCCGACGGATGACTGACCGCAACGGCTTTTGTCGCCCAAGAAAAGACGCCAAACGACACGCGCGTCTTCTTGTCGTTCTCGGTCGTGTCCATTATGATACTCCAAGGTGTGCCCGGCAACAACACACACACGCAGTTCGAGGACGCTTCCGGGCATCCTCGTTACACGTTTCAGTCGTTGTACCGTCTGGCCATCTTCAGGTGTCCTTTCTGGTTAACTTTTTAAAAAAAAATTCACATTGTATTTTTAGTCCACGCGAGTAGATTATTCGGTGCTACTATAGAATGATATCTACAGAGGCATTTGCGCCCGACCGGAAATGACGATGCATTCATTATTACCGGAAAATCCTCAGGAAAAAACGATGACCTTTTTACTGTTTTTTTTTTTTTTTTTTAATGACATCAAATCTGTTCACAAACATTAAAATCACTATTTGATGATTTTTATGTTTTAGTATAAAAAATTATTAATGATTTTGAATACATCACCAGATCACTGTTCACTGCCTTCAATCCTAATCTTAAATCCAAACCTAACATAATTAGTACTTCCAACAGTTGGTAAATATCATAGCCTGGTAGTAATGAAAAGTAGATATAAAACAATAGCAGAAAATAGAGGGTAGTTATCATACTATAGTAGCAACGATTATTCTCCTACCGTTGTCCTTATCTAAACAGGTATTTGTTATTTTTAAAATTACATATAAAGCAGAATATGCGAGTTAATTATTCCCAATATACGATAATTGATATACATCTGATGAAGACAGCTGACACGTTTATACAAAGCTTGGAAGAATCTTCAAGCAATAATCGATAATACATCAGTAGTTGACCTAGAGAAGTGAAAGCCATATTGCTTATCTGAAAGTACTGTGGGGAAAGATGCTTAACCAATTCAGAGTTGATTATAGCCTCTAGTAAGTTGCCAAAGACTGGAAATATAGAGGACAATTTCTAACAAACAGGTAAGTAAGAAACATCAAGACATTTATTGTAGCGGTTAGAGAAAGAATGAGTCAGTTCAGAAGCAGCTTTCTCAAGGACCATATCAGGGATACAATCATATCTATATGATCTGGAATTAGAAAATGAAACCGGACTGAAAGCGGATTGCTTTAGGTTAATAGTAAAGAGACCTGTTCTACTGGTCAAGCTGTTGGACATCAAAAAAAATTACTGGCGGCAATAAATAAATAAATAAAATAAAATAAAATAAAATAAAATAAAAATGAAAATAAATAAAATTTGTTTAGTACGTACCTCCTATTGTAAGCAGCTCTAAAAGACGGTTGTAAACACACCCTGTGTATTGAAGAACGATACGGGGACTTAACAAAATTTAAGTTCATAATACGTGAAAAGAAGTAAAAATGGAGTTATGCATTAGTTTAAAAGATTCGCGATTTCAGATTTAAATTAAAGGAAAATGCCAGGGAGCAAACCAGCAAGATTCACCATCGATCCTCTCACAGATGACACCGGGATCAGAAACGAAAAGCTGGGTAGAGATATTACTAACAGAAGCGGTTGGAAAATATTGACCAGAAAGTATTTTTCTTAACCCTTAGAGCTCTGCGTTCCTGAATAATTTTAACCCTTCTACTTGAGCCATGAGTCAAAATTCGCAAATAATTGGTATGTAATCTTAGTAGATATAAAAATAGTTACAAAGTATTTATCCAGCATTCAACTAGTGGCTGGGCATTACGTCATTTTTCTGTACCACCGGTTAAGCGGTGGTCAGGGTTCAAAAGATTAACGATGTTCAAATCAAATATAGGGGATAATGGTTGAACACCTAATAACTTTAAATCGATTCTAGAGTAGCAATGATACTCACAACACTATAGACAATGAATAGTATCTGTTAGTAACCGTAAGGCACATTTGGATAGAGAAAGAAGCTTTCCAAAAGGTAAGCAAAGTATTAAGAAACAGAAAATAATTCCTTAGAAACAAAGGAAAAAGTATTGTATTCTTATGTAATATCAGTCTTTCTATATGGCAATAAATAAATCTCCTCAGAGTGGAAGGCGAGTCTTGCCGCAGCATAAATGTCATTATAGAGGACGTTGATGAGAATAACATGGGGTGAGCATGTGAGCAGCGGCGAAGTTTTAGAGAAAATATAATTCCACGTACCATAGCTTTTTCGGATAGCCACATGGCCCAGTGGATAAAATCGTTGTTTGAACTAATGCAAAACAGTTGTGAGTTCAATATCTGACCACAGTAGAGGGAGCAAAAAGTTAGAGAGTTGAGTTACTGAATGGAATTAACTGAAATGTCCAAAAAAGGCATGGCACGTGGAATTAGAACAGTCTACTTCCGTGAACTAAATGAATTCCAACTAATATATAACCTGAGGAAAGACGCAACTTTCAACGGTCGAAACGATCGTGAATATGGCAAAAAGGATGAGGGAAACAGTTCGAATGAAGGCATGGCACGTGGAATTAGAACAATTTACTCCCCTGGACTAAATCAAGAGTTTGGTTCACAGTTCCAAGTTGCATCACCTGAAGAAGGCGGGAGCTTTTAACGACGATAACATCGTGAATATGGCAAAAAGGGTGAGGGCAACAGTCCGAATGAAGGCATGGCACGTGGAATTAGAAAAAAATTTACTCCCCTGGACTAAATCAAGGGTTTGGTTCACAATTCCAGGCTACATCCCCTGAAGAAGGTCTGAGCTTTCAACGACGATAACATCGGGAATATGGCAATAAAGTTGAGGGCAACGATTCGAGTGATGTAAATAGTGTAAATAACTCATATTCTGTTGAAGTAATTACAATTCATTCTTCATTAAGTTTTGACATAACTCTATAAGCTCATCAAACGTAATTTAGTTTTTTTTAAAAAAAGTCCTTCTTTAATGGCGTCAATACAAAGGACGAAGAGCCGAGAGGGGGAAGCATAAAATAAACCTATTAATAGCCCCATACAACGCACACGCACATCCATATATATATATATATATATATATATATATATATATATATAACTGAATTAAAATATGTTTTTCCGCTAGACAGTTCTAACCATGTTTCAAGATGGAAGCTAAAAGCTTCGAATTTAATTTTGTAATTAAATTAAAGACATTAGTTCCATTTCATCCTCAAACGAATTTTGGACTCCAACAAAAGCAAGAAAATTGTTTTTTTTCTACTACCGAATGTTTTTTATTTTGTTTTTGTCATAAAAACTGTAAGGAAACAAAATTCTGTATGTCTCTAGGTTATATCTGTTTACTCTTTTGATACAAAAGTAATTTAGAGTAAGCAAGCATTTTTTATCATGTGACCAGTAGGGTCATAGGTGCACCATGTGTACTGCAGCTACAGTAGAAATGGTGTTTCTTGGGCAAGATAGCCCGACGGAGCCCAAACATCTCCAGGGCAGTTTGGATTCAGAGTTTTTCCTTCTCCTATACCGGTTGCCACACAAGGTTATAGAACCGAGACTATCCCGCTATTTACCCATAGCTGGGGGGAAGAATAAGATGGCTATTAGCACGGAAGTGAATGTAATGGAATTCGAACTCGGCTTTCCGATTCCTCAGTCCGAGCTGCTATCCATTACTCCACCATACCGCAGAAAAATGGATAAAATGGTTGATTTGGAACAACCAAATTACGTCATGGCTGAAACTGCAAAAACACTTCCGTACGCTGTCGTTTGAAAGTGGAAATCTCCTATCGTTTCCGGAAGTGGGGTCATAAAATTGCGCAAACGACCTAAAGTGTTTCCATTTCCTTTACTATTAGCATTATGGGAAAATGTATTTGATATTTTTTTTATTATTATTAATTATTATTATTTTAATTATTGATTTTATTTCATTTCCCAAAAGTCTCAACGTGTCAATACTCTTCATCTTTTCGCATTGATATACTGTACAATTGACTAAGATACTGACAACGCATTCACCTTAGCCATGCTGTTGCCCGGATATTAAGCGGATTAAAGTCATTTATAGATTGATCTGTAAACAACGCCGTGTCAACCTTTTGCTGGTCATTTAAAGCCAGAAAATATTTTTAAATTGTGAGAATTTAGTGGCAAGAATTTATATTAAACAGGTCTTGCTAATTAACCTATAGATTGGGGGGGGGTAGAAAAGGTGTATTCATATATTACCTTAAATTATTTACGATTAAGCGAAGATAACGAGCCCGACTGGAATTGGAACTCTTCTCCCAGATTTCCAATTCCGAGCCGCACATCCAATACCTAGTATTGCCAAACGGTCACCCATTTAATCAGGCCTCACGTTGCTTAACTTCAGCGATCGTACGTGAACCAGTTTTTTAACGAGATATAGCCGTAAGCCCCCAGATTTGAAGTGAATCAGACACAGGTTCATTACGGTAATCTTAAGTTCATTTTTAAAAACATACAACTAAAATCCAGGCTGATAAAATTACTAATCATGAGAGGAAATGTTTATATTTTCTCAGCAGTAACAACATGGCAAAGGTGAATTTATTATATTTTATAAATTTAATATATTCCAATAAATTTCAGGAGTAAGGATAATTGTTTTCTGACCAATTTTTATAATGTTACTTTCATTATGCTATAGTATTCAATAAAAGGTTTCTGCAATGGATTATAAGTAGTTATTCGATGCTTGTGATTATATTCTAAATTTATAGTCATTTTCTAAGCTCTGCTTAGATGTGGCACAAGGCGGAATGTATGGGACACCCAGTGAGGATCGAACTCACTATTCAGTCGTAATTGATCTAGCAAGACAAGCTTTCTAACCATTACACGACGTCAAGGTACCCAAAGGGATTTTCTAAGCGTACCTTAGATGTGGCACAAAGCCGAAAGTATGGGGCACACAGTGAGGATCAAACTCACTACTCACTCGTAAATGATCTAGCAAGACAAAAATTCTAACCATTACACCACGTCGAAGTGTCCAAAACGATTTTCTTTGCATACTTTAGATGCGGCACAAGGCCGAAAGTATGGGGCTCCCATTGAGGATCGAACTCACTACTCAGTCGTAACTGATCTAGCAAGACATGCATTCTAACCATTACACCACGTCGAGGTGCCCAAAACGATTTTCTTAGCCTACCTTAGATGTGGCACAAGGCCGAAAGTATGGGGCACACAGTGAGGATCGAACTAACTATTCAGTGTTAGCTGTTTTAGCGAGACGAGTTCGCTTACCATTACAACACGCCAAGGTGCGCAAAATATGGTGATCTTCTAAGCTTAGCTTATATGTGGCAGAAGACCGAAAATATGGGACACCTACTGAAAATCGAACACACTACTCAGCCTTAATTTGTTTAGCGAGACAAGCTTGTTAACCATTGCATCACATCGGAAAACCCCAATGCTTTTTTAAGCGCAGTTCAGATGGCGAAAAGCATAAGTACACCCAGTGAGGATCGAACTCACTACTCAGTCTTAGTGGTTCTAGCGAGACAAGCTTGCTAACCATTACACCATATCGAGGTACCCCTATTCTAAATTTATATATATATATCAATTCAAGCTGTTTCATTATTTGATAAGTTAATTATATTTCAAATGAATTTGATTGTCCCATACGAATTGTTTTGAATCTTATTTCATAATCATTTCTGTTTGACATTACAGAATCACGAGTGGTTATTAATTGAATCTATTAATTGATCTATTCTGCCGGAGATCAAGATGAATGCCATTTAATCTGTTATGTTGAGTAATAAATATTTTCCGTCTTTGTTTATTAATATTCTTTGAAGAAAAATAAAGGACAATTAGATTTTATTCAAGTATATATTAAATGACTTTCTTGCCTCTTATCAGATACCATTTGCGAAAATTCTGTAGTTTTTGATGTGAAAAGCCTTCTTACAAACTCTTTGTTAGGACGCCTCGGCGTGGTGTAATGGTTAGCAAGCTGGTCTTGCTAAAACTGTTACAACTGAATCGTGAGTTCGTTCCTCACTGGGTGCTCCAAACTTTCGGCTATGTGCCAATGCTAAGCCTCGCTTAGAAAATCAATACAAACGCTTTGTTATAGTCCTTGTGTATCCTCGTAGTTTCTGCTTAATAATCTTGTAAAGAAAACACCGGAACAAACATTAGTGAAGGAAATGTTTAAGTGACTAGACCCAAAGAGTTGTGAGTTCAGTACCAGGCTACAGTAGCGGTGAACGTGAAGGATTGATTTAAAGGTAAAACAATTGAGACACCCGGAAGAGGCATGACACGTGGAACTAGATAAATATATACGCCGGTGGACGAAACAAAGGGTTCGATTCGAAATTCCAATCAGTTGAAGAAGGTGTTATACCGGAACGTACCTATTCTATTGTAAATAGACTCTCCCACAGATAAGTAGTAGTAGCAGTCGCCAGGGAAGCTGAGTGAGTTGTGTGAGTCAGTCGATGTCGGACATTAAAGTATGAGCCCCACATGATTGCTGCGTCATTAACTATTATTTTCAAGTTCCTAAAGTTTTGTACGTCGGACTCTTTTAGAACCGACTTAGTGAAATACAAGCCTCTCACTGTGAAAACTACTCTACAATACATTGGCGACGAGGGATTCATTTCTTATACGGGAAAAGAAAAAATTTTCGTTACTCTACAACATAAGGTCGGGACGTACAACGGCAATGAAGATGAGGATAATATTTCGAATCATGTAAATAATGCAAGTATCAATATACACGTCGTGTTTCAATGAAATTTGTGAACTCTAAATGAATGCTACATCAGCGTCCCGTAACACGTTCAACATTAATTTAACTGCATGGTACACAACCCTTGTGTTCGTTTGCGGTGATATATCCTTGCCATTCCACCGCCCTTTGCGTTGACCATTGCCATATTTAATCCATTTTTCGTCTGCTTCTGTGATGCTATTAAGGAAGGGTCAGTTCTGATGTTTTTTCGTCATTTCAGTCGGTTTTCCAAAACAGGAATTACTTATGACTCAATCTAACACATTGATCTGTTCGGACGAATATTTTGACCTTGATTATTTTCATCACGATTTTTGATTAACATATGCGGTGAGAAGTGACTTTTGTTCGGCCTTAACCTATTCGAACCACCTCCCTAATTTAGGTTATTATACTTACGATGTTTAGCTATTTATAACATGAAGAAGGAACTGCGAGATACATACATATCTTAATACGATTGTCCTCATCTTGGTTATTAATCGGTGATTCAAAGTTTAAAGAATGATCGCTAATCTGCAGTTGTGTATTCTGACTAGCGTTGACACTCAGTCAGTTATGTGCCATGCGTAAATACGCTTAGGCGATCATTTATCTTTCGATACATGACTGACGAGTCAGATTTTTCCAACAGCGGGTTGCCATATCTTTCTGTGATAGACCAGTTGCCATAGAACCCGGTCTGTCCTATTATTTACTCTTAGCTGTGGGAAGAAGATTCATGATCTTCCCAAGGGTATTAGCACATCAGTCAGTCAGTCAGTCAGTTATGTGCCATGCGTGATACATAATTAGGCGATCATGTATCTTTCGATACATAAGTGACGAGTCAGATTTTTTCTCCGCAGCAGGCTGCCATATCTTTCTGCGGTAGACCAGCTGACATGCAAGCCTAAAGAACCCGGTCTGTCCTGCTATTTAACCATAGCTGGGGGGAAGAAGAAGAGTATTCATAACTTTCTCAAGGGTATTAGCACATCAGTCAGGCATGCGATCATTTATCTTTCGATACATGACTGACGAGTCAGATTTTCTCCCCGCAGCAGGCTGCCATAATCTTTCTGCGGTAGACCAGTTGACATCCAAGGCTATAGATCCCGGTCTGTTCTGCTTTTTAACCATAGCTGGGGGAGAAGATGGGGATTCTACCCTTTTCCCAAGGATATTAGCATGTTAGTGAATATAATGGGTGCAACTGGAATTCGAACTCGGCTCTCCGATTCTGCAATCCACGTTCTCACTACAGATATGATTTTCGAAATATAACAGTGATTCTGAAAATATGCAATTATCATGAGTCTACTGGGACTGAGCAAAAGTTGTCAAGGTTTTATAAGTTGATGTCAAACTCATTATATAGACCTTTGTATATCTATTTATTCGCCCTCATATGTTCTATTTTATTGAACTAGATTTTACAGATTTATTATTCCATCCTTTATAGATGTTTGCATCATTTTGGGTGAGAAGTAGGTCTAAGTGATTTTTAAACGATTCTAGATAACTGAAGTTCTTACTATTAAGAGAAGTTCGTAGGGATCGAAATAAATGGTAATCCGAACATGCAGATGAATATGGCCAGCGCGGCAGGTCAATCGGGCCAAGGTCCGGCAGGTCTGTAAAATCACGTGACATCTGACCAATTCCTGAACATTTTCTTCGGTAGACTGGCTTTAATCAGTTCAACTGGGAACAATAAATATTAAGTAAATGGCGCCGCCACTCGAATCCGAGGATGCCAGTCTACTAGAGCGGCTATCTAATCCCCACTACAGACGCCTGTTCAGGCATATTTGTGTTTGTTCAACAACCAAAGAGCCCACCTGTAGGTTATACTACAACTATCTTGAGCGGATCTTAGTTACAGGTTCTGGGAGCAGGCGCGTTATCAAGCGCGATCAGCAGTCTTAATACCTCGGTCACGATGACTTGTGATTTCATGCTAGCACAACTACCGACGGCTCCCAAGGGTATCGTCTACATAATTTCACCCACAGGACTTGTGTTAAACCGTGGTATGGTTTTCAGTTTTCAAAAATGCCGAACGCTGGTATCGCCTCCTCCAGACCGATAATATAAAGAAATCATCTTCCTGACAAATCGACTCTGGTGAGATTCGAACCCGATTCTCATGGTCAGAAAGCGAACGTTCTAAAACCTCGGGAAGGCGCCCAGTAATTGGGAACAGTACTTGTCTGAATTCGACGTAGGATTTTGTGAAAAAAAGAATTTGTAACGCCTTCTAATCCTAAAAGGTGTTTTTCCTGTGCGATCCATCGAAGTTAAGTAACGTCGAGCTTGGTCAGTGCATTAATGGGTAACAACTTGGGAATACCAAGTGCTGTAAAGTCATTGTAACTTTGTCCTAGGACAACCAGCGGCGGCTCCTAAGGATTTCGTCTATATAATTTCACCCACAAGATTTGGATCAACCACTGGTATGGTTTTCAAAGGTGCCGTACGCTGGGATCGCCTCTTTAAGCCCGATAATATAATAAAATAATCTTCCTGACAAATCGACTCTGGTGAGATTCGAACCCGGATCTCATGGTCAGAAGACGAACGTTCTAACCACTCGGCAAATCGTCTAAACCACAACAATCTTTCCAAAATTACTCCACTGTCTAAGTTTTCTCTACTAACCCTGATGATGACTTAAGAAATGTTGATACATAAAATTAATCGACACAAAATGCGGTTTTTAATAACATCTACCTTAAATATACTTTTTATTACTTCAACTTTAATTTCAGTGAATACAAGTATTTGAGTCCATGAAAAAATATATTTATTTATTTTCATCTAACGGTCAGAATAGAGAAAAATATGCTGTCACCGCCAGGATTCGACCCTGCGTTAAGACCATCATTTTATCTAACATGCTTTGGCCTCTCGGCTACAGAGTGCGTCAATGACGAAGCAAAGTTGACAGAATCTTGGTCAGCGTATGAACTTTTCAGCCGTCCCGCGTATGTCTGCTCGTGATAAATGTTATTGTAAGTCATTGTTGGCTGACAGAATGACGTAGTGTATAGCCTCTAACAAGTTTGGTTCTCGTGATAACTGGTAGATACTGATGAATAGAGGCTCGGATTGAGGAATCGGAGAGCCGAGTTCGATTTCCAGTCAGATCCATTACATTTACTTACGCTCGCCATATTGATCGGTATACGCTTCTTCTTCTCCCTCCCCCAACTATGGGTAAATAGCAGGACAGACCCGGTTCTATAACCTTGGATATCAACTGGTCTACCGCAGAAAGAAATGGCAAACTACTGCAGGAAAATAATCTGCCTCGTCAGTCATATATCGAAAGATACATGATCGCCTAAGCGTGTATCATGCATGGCACAAAACCGAGTGACTGGGATGCTAATACCCTTGGGAAAGGTATGGATCCTCTTCTTCTCCCTTATAGGTAAATAGCAGGACAGACCGGGTTCTATAGCCTTGGTTGGCAACTGGTCTACCGCGGAAAGAAATTGCAACCTACTGCGGGAAAATAATCTTTCTCGTCAGTCATGTATCGAAAGATACATGATCGCCTAAGCGTGTATCATGCATGGCACATAACTGACTGATTGCATCTTCTATTCTCTCTTCACACTGTCTGAGGTGTTATCATGTACCATTAATATGGCAGAGTGTTTTGCTCATTAATTC
>CAHIKZ030001824.1:1712500-1772500 GCA_903632075.3 Acanthosepion pharaonis | reverse complement strand
CACTATTCTGCATGGGTTTTGTCTGATTAACATTGTAATATTCCCGCGAGCGAATAACGAATCTTGTAGATTTTCACGAAGGTCTTACGGAAATTCACGAAAATAGCCGGAAGCGAAAGCACGATTTAGCCGGGCTTTTTGAAACTTCAATATTCCTTTGTTAAAATGCTTTCTTTATTCATTCTAATCAGCTTTGTCTTGTATGATCCGCTGAAAAAGAATTTGAAAAACATCTCACGATATAATCTGTGTCAGTTTTTTTTGTTTTTTTGAATATTTACCATTATAAAATTTCAGTTGATTACGGTACGACTGAGATTTCGTTTTCTTTCAGTATCGTGAGGTACATGAATGAGGAAAGAAGGCTTGGAGCATTTAACTCTCACAGAGCATAGCGTAAAAACAGACAAACAGAGAAAATTAGAGTGTAATATAGCTGAAAATTCCGAAAAATTGGATATAAAAAACGGATTACAATCATAAATCTGGACGTAAAAGAGTAATAGTTTTTAAAAACTAGTATTCAGTTAATAGGATGTTTACGGTGGTATAATGGATAGCGGCACGAATTGAGGAATCGGAAAGTCGAGTTGGAATTCCATTCGATTCAGTTACATTCACTTACTTTGGAAAGGTATGAATCCTCTTCTTCTCCCCGCCACCCCAGTTAGGGGTAAATAGCAGGGCAGACTGGATTCTATAGACTTGGATGGCGACTCGCCAACCGCAGAAATAAATGGCAACCTACTGCGAGAAAAAAATGTACCTCGTCAGTCATGTATCGAAAGATACATGATCGCCTAAGGGTGTATCACACATGGCACCTGACTGACATGCTAATACCCATGGGAAAGGTATGAATCCACTTTTCCCCCCACCTATGGGTAAATAGTAGGACAGTCCAGTTTCTGTAGCCTTGCATGGCAACTGGCCAACCGCGGAAAGAAATGGTAAACTACTGCGAGAAAAAAATGTACCTCGTCAGTCATGTATCGAAAGATACATGATCGCCTAAGGGTGTATCACGCATGGCACCTGACTGACTGACTGACATCCTAATATCTTTGGGAAAGTTATGAATCCTCTTTTTCCCCCCAGCTATGGAGATATAGCAAGATAGACCGGTTTCTATAGACTGAATGGCAACTGGCTAACCGCAGAAAGAAATATCAACCCACTGCGAGAAAAAATCTACCCCGTCAGTCATGTATCGAAAGATACATGATCGCCTAAGGATGTATCACGCATGGCACCTGAATGACTGACTGACATGCTAATACCTTTGGGAAAGGTATGAATCCTCTTCCCCCCCAGCTATGGAGAAATAGCAGGACAGACCGGATTTTATTGCGTTGGATGGCAACTGGTCTACCGCAGAAAGAAATGCCAACCTACCGCGGGAAATAATCTATCTTCGAATATCTATAAATACATCATCACCTAAGCGTGTATCGTGCATGGCACGTAACTGACTGATGAGCCACTCTATCTAGTGCATTACAGAGTGGTACTCTACGAACATCAGAAAAAGCAGGAAGTAAAAGGCATTGCGTCAGGAAGAAATGAAAACATCCTGCCGGGGGTTTGTTCCGCAAAATAACAATTCTTGGGAAGTATCATATCAACTTGAACTTTCTCCTTACTAATGAAATACGAATAAAATTGGTATGATTCACACTTGTGTACGTGGCATGGTGGGTCCAAGTTGTAACGGTCAGGGGTGGCGGGACTAACGAATATAGCTCGTAAGAACACATGCTATGGAAACAGTAACGTTTTCGTCTCTGGGAAAGTGTTTGTAGAGTAGAAAAGTAATTAATCATTCACAAGGCCGCGCAGACATTTTTGAAATCTATAAAGACAGTTATAATTTATGAAGTAAGGATTAGGCTGCTCCCGAACAGATATAGCAGCAATACTCCATTTTTGGTCTGGTCTGGCTCTTGTAAAGATAGAGTTTTAGCAGGAGACATAATTACTGATGCAACGCAATGAATCAGCCATTTTCGCAGAATCTTTAGCAATTCATTGTACCTAGGAATTCCAGTTTAGAAGATCTTGAGTCACAATAGACGTCAAGGCAAAGGAACGTATTGAGATAAATATCTATTCAAAATGAAATTTCATATATATATATATATATATGTAAATATATGTAAATATAAAAGTGAACATAGAAGTCAACACTTAGAGGCGACAGTCAGTTTCATACTAGATGCAATCGTCAGGCCACCTGACTTCTATGTTCACTTTTATATTTACACACGCTCTATCTCTGATATTGAGCACTTTATCCCATAAATATAGCACATCTTAAGACTATATTTCTTCATATATATATATATATATATATATATATGAACTTTTATCTATCATTATGAATGGATGTATTCATTCATAATGATAGAACATAAGATATATATATATATATATATATATATATATATATATATATATATATATATAAGTTGTATTGATACGAGTTTGTGAGACTGGGTTTCACGCTTTTTGTGATCATCAGACAAACTCGTTTATTTTTAAAAATAGGATCGATTTAAACTTGTTTGACTATGTTTGGTGGCGAAAGTGGGTATATACTTCTGTGTTTGTTAGGCGGTGGCACTCTTATACATTTAGACAAACATACATACAGGTGTATGCATTTTAGTTCACACCAACACATCCATATAAGCAATTGGAGGCTAGGCGCTGATACATGCCCATGCGTTCGGCCATGCATACGCAGTTGTAATTCTATTTCGGTGTCGGAACCTTAGCTTTTCCTGTGTGGCGACATTCATTTCATCAAGGAGCGGGTAGGGGTGTTCTTGACGCTTTTCAGATCTACCTTATGGGCCGTCAGAGAAACATATACTTCCTCACACGCACACAAACACACGTGTGTAGACGCGCATATACATACATATATATATATATATATATATATATATATATATATATATATAGAGAGAGAGAGAGAGAGAGAGAGAGAGAGAGAGAGTGTGTAAACATAAAAATATGTTCCGTAATAAATAAATTGTCGGACCTCAGGAGCCATTTCAGATTTGGGAATTGGAAATATATGAAACCGATTTAATTAAATTCGATACACCAACTCCTTATTAAATGATTATTGTAAAAATAACCAAAGAACACACACTTATTGAAATATACCAAAACGAAATTCATGGAAAATTGGAGTTTATAAGTTCTTTTGTTTAATTTAATTTTTTTTTATATCAACTCTGACCGAACCACTTCTTTTGTAGCCTAGCGGTAAGGCACGTCAGCGTATATGACGGTTCCGTATAGGATGGACAGGTTCGAATCCTGTCAAAGAACGAATATTTTCTATGAAAATTTCTCGGACATTCAGGTCGTTCTTTGTAAATTCGTTATTTAATAAAGTTTATCATAAACAGAGCATTTGCTTAAATACTTGTATCTATAAAATAACAACGTTAAACATAATAAAATGTCTTTAATAAATATATATGTATGTTTCTAATCTTATATATCTATCTATCTATCTATCTCTGTTCATATATATATATATATATCTTTATATATTATATATATGTATTTATATATATTTATATATATATTATATCTATCTATCTATCTCTGTTCATATATATATATATATATATATATATATATATTCTCTCTGTTTATATATATATATTGTATATATATATATTTCTAATCTTATATCTATGTATCTATCTCTGTTCTTATATATATATATATATATATATATATATATATATATCTTTTCTCTTATATATATGTATTTATATGTACGTTTCTAATCTTATATCTATCTATCTATCTTATTCTATTCATATTTATTTAACTTGTTCAATTCTACCTATCTTTTTCTGTTTATATCTATCTATCTTTACTATACATCTATCAATCATTTCTCTACACATCGATCAGTCTTTTTCTGTTGATATATCTCTCTACGCGTATCTTTTTCTCCAATTATGTTCATATATATATATATATATATATATATATGTGTGTGTATGTGTGTGTGCGTATGTATATATATATATATATATATATATATATATATCTTTTTCTCTAATATCTATGTATTTATCTGTACGTTTCTATTCTTATATCTATCTTATTCTGTTTATATCTATTTAACTTGATCAATTCATTTCTACCTATCTTTTTCTGTTCATATCTATCTATCTATCTATCTATCTAGCAGATTTTTCTGTTCATCTATCAATCTTTTCTATTCACATCGATCAGTCTTTTTCTGTTGATATCTGTCTCTACACATATCTATCGATCTACCTATCTATCTATCTATAGATGGAAAAATTTGAAAAAACAAGAAAAATAAAATAAATAGGAACAGCAATCCAAAAAAAGAAAAACAAAACAAAAAAAAGAAGAGAAAGAAGGGGAAAAGTTCTCCCATATTTAAACCCAAGAAATAATTAGTAATAGCGACAGAACAGATGATTACTTAAGTAAATTCTTAATTTGGAAAAGAAAAAAGGAGAAATGTAAGAAAACCAAGAAGGTATACAAGAATGAATTTTAAATACGTACATGTTACTTGGTGACAGGGTCAAGAAACAGAAAACGGAAAGTGTGACACTGAAATCTGAAGGTTCATTGGGATTTCGAAATGTGCCTTCCAAAATCTCAGCAAAGTATTAACAAATATGAGTACTGGCCTTTTATATGTTAGTGAATTGTGGTACATATCCTCATATATGAAGAAAGCAACACAAATATGTTTACTTAGAAGGATGCTGAGAAAGCCATGAACTGAACAAGTGAGCAACAACGACGTTTTAGAGAAAATAGAAATAAAAATGACACTCACACTTTACCCCAGAAAGAGACAGTTGAAGTTCCTAGCAAAAAGGGTTTGAAAAAATTGACACTCATAAAACATATTGAAGGCACGAGAGACAGAGGAAAAGAGGACATAACTTACCTATATTGCGTAAATAGATAGCAGAACAGGGTTTAAAATAGATAGGGAAAATAGAAAATTTGCTACAAAAGAGCTACAAAAAAGGGGGAAATTCTGGAGTCCAAGGATCACCAACGTCTTAAAGGATGATTGCACATATAGAAAGAAATTGAAAATTAAAAATAAATTATATAATTTCTCAATGACCACACCAATGTCAGCCGTTCTCGATTCGTAACTATGCCTGCGACACAACTATTTACTCCAGTCTTCATTTTAAGACTAATATGGTGGATTAATTTAGAACGTCAGTTTATCTCAAAAATAAACTTCAGTATGTTGTTAACTGGGGTAAGTAATGGCTTGTAATTTTCATCCAAATCTAAAACGAAGTTACAAGCATCTTTATATGTCTACTATTTATTTGGGTATTAGTATTGCTGTCACATATGGCATGGTGATTCTGGTATGTATCTTGTGAGTTCTAGCAGAATCAAAAGAAAAAAAACTCAATGTTATAGGTCTTAACCAGGCAATTTCCCATCGAAGATTTCTATGAAATACTTTAACGGTAAGAAGAACATTCATACCTTTTCCCAAGGGTGTTAGCACGTAAGTGAATATAATGGATTCGAATTGAATTCGACTATTTGATTTCTCAACCCGAGCGGCTATCCATTACTCCACCGTCCCTACACCACATAATGTTCTTTTTAAGAAAGCTGACACGAAAATGGTCGTGTTCATAAAGACCTTCACGATGTGTGTCAGCGGCAATGAAAATGAATAAACTGTATCCATTACATGTGCTTTGTATTACTTGTTCTTCTATTGTTCTCATTACTTTTTGGTAGCGGGTGACAAGTCTTTCGGATAGTAACCATTTCTTTCTGCAGTAGACCAGTATAGAACCCGGTCTATATATACACATAGCTGAGCGGAGAAGAAGAGGAAGGGTATTAGCACGTAGATGAATGTAATTCGACTTGAATTCGAACACGTCTCTTCGATTCCGCAACTCGAGCCGCTATCCATTACTACACCTTATCTACACCACATAATTTTCTATTTAAGAAAGCTGACCCGAAAATGATGGTATTCATACAGACCTTCATGATGTGTGACAGCGTCAATGAAAATGAATAAACTGAATCCATTACATGTGCTTTGTATTACGGTATTACTTGTTCTATTGTTCTCCTTACTTTTTTGGTAGGGGCTGACAGGAGTTTGGATCACCCAGTATACTAACTACCATGCTTGCGATCGGAGAAAGGCATGGTCCGCCCTTGATTTGAGACGGAGCAGTTCTGAATCCTCTATTTTCGTATTGCCATAGATATTATCGGGATGAGTAGATGGATAAGGATTTGGTAGGGGGAAAAGTTGATAGAAGTTGTAGGTAGTTTGGTACGTATCACCTACCTGCCAAAACGAACGTGCAGATGAAGCCTCGAATAAATACATTGGGAAACAAAGTTCGAGTTTTTATTTCTTGACGTGACGTTCCTTTCTTCTTGTTACCTTGTGAGCATGCATCGCGCCCTTTCCCAGATTTCTGTGTATATCAACGATATCAGTGGATTGGAATGTAACGTTGGGTAATAATTGGAAAGATTCTCCGTGGGTCATGTTGTATATTTACACTACTAATCCCGTGGATGGTAGTCTAGTATGTAAGTTGAATCGCTGAGTCGCGTTCTAAGTATGGCCTAATTTTGCTGCCTTCACTTTCGCACAAATATCAGAGGAAAAGGCATGAATCGATCTCTTCTTCATCCCCACAGTTATCGGTTAAATAGCAGAGTAGACAATTCCCTCTCACTATAGCTTGCAGCCTGTAAAAAAAGGAAAACTGAATTCTCGGACAAGAAAATAAAAGGAATCTGTGCCAACCCATGCTTCTCCACGTCCTGAAGGAAATGGTATAGAGGTATATAGTAGGGAACACTGACCTCTCAAGACTAGGACGTGAGGCAATTTACGAGAAAGCCCTTTCTGAATTCCGAACAGTCGAATGGGCAAAGAAACTACTTCAATGTGATTCCCAGGAGAAGGTACAGATAATAACGAAAAGGGAATTGTGTTGAGTCATTATCACGTAAACTTATTTTTTTCAATCATGAAATCTTGGCAAGAATATATTTTAGAATTTAAACTATATTAGGAAAACCAGACTATTTATCAATCCGCGTGTTAAAGTAAAATATTAATATTTTGGTTTAAATAATTACTGGATAGTGTTAATGAAACATCTCAGAACTTCGGACATTGAGCAAATTATTTTGAAAATATAGCAAATAACAATAATTTATCGTGACCGAAACGAAATAGTAAAGGGTAAAATAGTGCGGATGCTTGAATAAATAATTCGTTGAATGATATCAATATATTATCTCAGAAGTCAAAGAATACTTGTCATTTTTTAAAAATTTATTTGGCGGAATCGCGATAGAATTAAGACGAAATGCATATATTTGAAACTAGAATGTTTGAAAGTACATCACTATCAATAAATTTTGGTTGAAGTGTTTGTGGAAGAAAAAACAATAGAATAAATTTGATTAACTTTTTCTCTTTTTCTAATTTTAATAATAAAAAAAAATGAATCGTAGCACTTTTTTAGCCTCTTTATCTGCTGCGGATGTTAGCGTAAAATCTGTCGCAGAATCTCAAAAAGAAAAGACCTCGTTGTAGATTTATTGGTATAATTGGATAGAACCGTAAATCTAATAATGTTCATATTCGATAAGTTTCTGAAATTCATTATCAGTGATGAGTGTTGCTCCATAAAAAAAAAAAAATAGTCTACTGTGTAAGGATTGGCGCCGGCTTCTTACATTGCCAAATAAATTCATTGCTACCATAAATTTAGAAGTTATTGTTAGTTTGGCTTCTTAGATTGCGAAAAAAAAATAAGAAAAATAGAATATATTCAGAACGCTAATATTGACTTAAGATTCCTGTGAATTTCCGGGAAGAAAAGATGGCTGACATTTAGTTTTGTAAATGTAACCACTTCCACACAGATGCAGTATCATAAGCCTGTCGGTAATCTATCGCTATTTCCGTGGCAAATGTTCAAAACGAGCCTAATTCATTCGTTTTAATTTTAATTGTTGTTGTTTCCAGGTCCACCTTTTTCCGGGGTGGTAGCACTGTTAGGCTCCCAGCTGTGAGTAAATAAAGGACGCCCAAACAGAGATCAATGCATAAAAATACTAGTAATATATTTATATAAAAAAATCTAATAATTCCTTTTTATATTAAAATTACCAATAATACATTTTTATAGTAAACTTACCAATAATAAATTTTATAGTAAAATGAATATTAATACATTTTTATAGTAAAATTAATAATAATACATTTTATAGTAAAATTACCAACAATACATTTTATAGTAAAATTATCAATAATACATTTTATAGTAAAATTATCAATAAAATATGTTTTATATTAAAATTAACGATAATACGTTTTTATAATAAAATTACCAATAATACATTTTTATAGTAAAATTAGCAATAATACATTTTTTGTAGTAAAATTGCCAATAATACATTTTTATAGTAAAATTAACTATAATACATTTTATAGTAAAATTATTAATGATACATTTTTATTGTAAAACTACTAAAATAGATTTTTATAGTAAAATTAACAATATTACATTTTTATAGTAAAATTATCAATAATACATTTTATTAAAATTACCAATATTACATTTTTATAGTAAAATTAACAATAATACGTTTTTATAGTAAAATTACGAATAATACATTTTTATAATAAAATTATCAATAATACATTTTATAGTAAAATTACTAATGCATTTTATAGTAAAAACATAAAGTAGTACATAGGCATCAAGCGAACCAATCTGGCCAACGTATATACAGAAGATGTTACCAACATTTTTGCGTCATCGTCCACTTATATATGATATAAATTTTTCACAGCCTACCTGTACAATAAATATTCAAAAGCATATTTTGTAAAAGTTTGTTGCTGGTTCTTGAATTTATTTTATCATGTAGTAAATAATATCAAACGGAAGTAACAAGTTATTTTTGATAACTATATTTTATTGCAAAATGATCAAAAATGCGTTTTTATAGTAAAATGACAAACAATATATTTTTATAGCAAAATGACCAACAATACAGTTTATAGCAAAATGAAAATCAATACAGCACTAAAATGTATAAAAATACATTTTTATAGTAAAATTATCATCAATACATTTTATAGCAATATGATCAACAACATATTACAGCAAAATGTCCAAGAATATAATTTATTGTAAAATGACCAACTTTCATGGGTCCTTACCTATAACTACAGAATGAACTCTTCCTAACACTATGTATACTACGCCTCTCAAGAGAGAGGGTCGAATCGAGTCGAGCCGATAGTAGTTCACTCCAAACCAGGCTGACAGTCATACTAACACCTTCCACATCTTGTATTATTATTTAGTGTAATATACCTTCGTTATTTCTACTCTTGTATTCGTGTTGTTCTTCCTTGGTCCTAACCTGGACCATAACACTAACAACACATTTTTATAGTAAAAAAAATATATTTTATAGCAAAATGACAAACAATAATACACTTGAAAACTATACAAATAATTTTTTAGTAAATTACTATCAATACGTTTATTGAACTATTATCAACAATATATTTTATCATCTACAAACCACATCTAAAAGGCATAAATTTGCCCTGAATGTATCAATTATACACAAAATATCTATTGTTGATGATTGCGTTCCAAATATTTAGATTTTGTTATTAAATCAAACCTATACTGAGAAGGGATTTTGGGCCTTATATTGGGAGAACGTTAGTAAAAAAAAAATCATATAAACTACAATGGATATATGGAACATTATAATATCGTTGAATAGAGAATGATTTATCCCCAAAATATTTCTTCACACATAGTCTCTAAAACTGCTTATGGATTCTCGCTACCACTCACCAAGAATCAGCAGGATATGATCGCAAACATATGTGCCAGGAAGGTGGCATGTAAAGCGCGTTCTCATGGATACCACAATGCTTTCCCCACAGAAAAAAAACTCTGTTCACATTCAATGCTCGGGTTCCGTATACGTTCTGTTAGCTTTCTTTATTTTTTTCCAATTTAAAACCAGACGTCATTTTACTAGAGTGTCGGTCAGCTGCTATCGGTAACAAGGCAAATATATATGGGCAATTTGTGGGAATGTCTTGTTTCTACTACCGTAATAAAAGCATAATGAAACGGATCCTTTTTCGACCCATCCTAGCATGTCTTTAAAATCTGGAATGGTTTTAAGTGGTGGATATTGTTTGAGGAAATACCTTTGGCCTTACCTCCGCAGTATCAGAGTGTCAGCGGAAATCGGAACGGGTGTTAGCATAAACAAGAAATGCATCCGGTGGCTAAAATAAACAGGGCGCACAGATGTGTTGAGCCTTGAATATACAGCGTGCACAGGTTGCCCGAGCGGAAGGAAATGCATACTTGCGTGGGCGCATTCCGATAGATGCGTAGGCGCAAGAAGTTTCGTAGGCGACATACCGGAAGAAGACATAGCCACGTGAAGTTGCGTAGGTCTCTAAATGTTATTTAACCGTTCCGATTTTTGATCTTTACAGAGTGGCTGGCTAGAGGTTCACCGAAGATTTGTCTGCGTCAATTCCTGTGTGCGCAATCCTAACCTCTGAGATTCTCCCTCTACCCATTCGCTGCAACTCGAGCAATAAAGATATTTATATATTTTTATATATACGTGTTCGACGCTTCATTTGAGATCGGCAGCAATGTACAACATAAGTTGTTGAGTTTATTTTATATGGTAATGAACTAAGATGGGCGAAAATAAATGCGTTAATTTATAATTTCGTCACAGAAAATGATACTGAAAAATTCGACCTGGAGTAATGACTCGCTTAGCTAAGATAGTGTATGAGGTTTTAATGAGAATGGAAACAATGAGTTCTTGGACATAGAAGCAGAAGTTGAAATATCCGGATAATGAATGAGTATTTGTTTGTTTAACGGCATATCACGACCTTACGGGTCATTTAATACCAAAATTTAATTTTGTAATAATGTTATTCTGCTTTCACAGTTGAATACATGGTAGATGCTACTCACCTTTAATTTTTAGATTAGCTGCAATATCAACCTTTTGCAGATTATTTCATGCCGAAATCTAAATATTTTATACACAATTTTATTTTATTTTTGGAATTAATAATGGATTTGTGATACAAGTCATACTAATTAACCCATATCAGGGGGGAGAAGAGGTGGATTCATAATTTTCCAAGGGTATTTGCGTGTAAGTTAATATAACAAACCGAACTGAAATTCGAACTCGGCTCTTCGATTAACAATTCGGAACTATGATATCATTACACCAATCGCACATCGAAACTTATAACACCTGGTATCCCAAGTAGTCACCCATCTTGGTACTGACCAGGATCGATGTTGCTTAACTTTGGTTAGCGTATGTGAAACGGTGTTTCAACGTGATATGAATCCATCTTTTAATGCTATCACCTATGGGTTGAATAGCAGTACAGACTGGGTCCTTATAGCGTTGGTTAGCAACCAGTCAATCGCAGTGAGGAATGAATATATACTGCGAGAATATCTTTTGCCTAGTCAGTCGTGAATTGAAAGAGACATGATCGTCCGAGTATGTATCACTTAACTGACTGCCTAAATTACGATTAATTTATTAAGACGAAACGAACCACCGTTAACCACACCATAATCTGGTCTAAACTTGAACAAGTTGGTTGGTTGCTTATGTTTAGCGACATATCAGCCGTACGGGTCATTTAATGCCAAAATCTCAATATTTTCTGAATAAATTTATTTATTTGTTATTGCTGATAACAATGTTATAGTAATACAAGTATCACTAATTAACCCATAGCTGAAGGGAGAAGAGGTGGATCTATACGTTTTCCCAACTGTATCTGCGCGTGAAGTTGAACATAACAAACCTCACTGGAATTGGAACTCGGCTCTCCGATTAACAATTCCGAGCCATTAGACATTAAACAAACCGCACATCGAAACTTACAGCACCTGGTAAACCAAGTGATCACCCGTACTGACCAGGTTCAACGTTGCTTAACTTCTTTGACTATACGGGAACTAGTATTTCAACATAATATGACCGTAAGCCACACAGCTTTTGGGCATAGACATGTTTGTATTAATATGAAAACTAGAGGCGATACATGAGTTTAATTTCCTTGAGAAATTGTTGTCTCTTATATGGATTAGTGTCATGATTGTTGATTGTTTGGTTGATTTTGTTTAACGGCGTATCAACCTCTATGGGTTATTTAATGCCGAAATATAAATATCTTAAACAATTTTATGCCTTCAACTAAAGATATATTCAACGCAATTTTGTGCCGTCAGCGACAGATAAAGTGTGTTGTTCGTGAATTTGCTATAGATATATATTGTTGGTAAAGTTTATATAAAATGTATTGCTGGTATTTTTAATATAAAAAGGTATTTTTTATACTTTATGTTGTGGAGTATTTTTCACAGTGGAGGCTTGTATTTCTAATAAGTCGTCCTAAATTAGGTCCGACGTACAAAACGTTAGGAACTTGGAAAATAAGAGTCAATGGTGCAGCAATCTGGTTGTGATGGTTGGTACTTCAAATGTCCGAATCTCGACTGACGCGCTCAACACCATTCTGCCAGACTTGCCACTGCTACTCCTACTTATTATCTATGGGAGAGTCCATTACAATAGAAGAGGTACTATGGCATAACACTTTCATAGTCTTGTTTTTGTTTGGGTGTTAAGTATTTGCGCATAGTTGGGACTCCTAACAAGTGTTACCACCTGGGGTCAAGGTAGACCTGGGAACAACACCAATTAAAAGGTGGTTCCTTCATGCCGGATGTAGTTTATCGTCATGCCAATGACTAAGGGAACGAGGAAGACGAGCTCGAAAACTGACACTTGCATGACATGCAGACGGCAATGGTGGAAGCAGTAAAAAACGAGTAAAAATGGCTGTGTAAATTCTGGGTAGAACACTGGGATAGTGAGTGGAGAAATTATTTAAAGATGCGAAGGATAGGAAGTTGTGGAGAACAGTCATAGTCCTAAAATAAAGTATATATAAGAACTTCATTTTAAGTAATGGTAATTTAGTTGATTGTTTTGGTTTGGCGGCATATCAACAGATCTATCTATATTTCTGAGATGAGGTATTATGTATACTATTTACATTATTCGAACTATTGTCCTCATCTTTTTCGCCATATTTATTACAACGTTTCGGCCGTTGTACGCTCCGAACCTCTTCAGGTGATTAGAATGTCGAACTGAACCCTTTATTTCGCTCACTGGGGTAGACTGATTCTAGTTCCACGGGCTCAAGGACACATGGCACAATGGATAAAAGCGTTGGTTAGATCCAGTGACAGGACCCAAAGAGTTGTGAGTTCAATACCCGGCAGAGGAGAACTAGGAGAGGGGAATTAACAAGAGACAACTGATAACTGACATCCATTAAATATGGCACGTGGAACTAGAACAGACTACCCCAGTGAGCGAAATAAAGGGTTCAGTTCGACATGCTAAACCCCCTGAAGAAGGCCGGAGTGTACAACGCCCGAAACGTAATAAATATGGCGACAAATATGAGGACAATAGTCCGAATAATGTAAATAATCAACAGATATATGTGTGATTTAATGCCGCAATTGAACTATTTTGGACGTAATTTTATTTTATTTTATTTATTTTTTTTTAGGGAATAATGGTTGTAGTGATACAAGTTTTAATAATTAACCCATAGCTGGGGGCAGAAAAGGTGGATTCACAAAATTTCCAAGTTGATTTGAGCGTAAGGGAATATAACGAACGCAACTTGAACTAGAACTCAGCTCTCCTATTAACAATTACAAGACATAATTTATTACACCACCCGCACATCCAAACTTACGACACTTGATATCCCCCAATCGCTTACCCAGCTACGTAGAGACCAGACTCGAAGTTGCTTAACTTCGGTGATCATACGGGGAGCGGCGTTTCAACATATGGCCTTAAGTCGCAGGACATACCGACGGCATGTGTGCGAGCAGTAAGCATCGAGTAAGGTACCTGACATGTTTATGCAAATTGTAGGAGGAACAATCACTGAAAGGGCTAGTAAAGGGTGATATTGCTGAAAGCTGCGAAGGATAAAAGGTTATGGAGAACAGTTCCTGTCCTAAATGAATATGGCACATTAACGAAATTGATGTTAGGTAATAGCAAACTAGAGGGTTAAGTAATTGTGGAGTGAGTTTGAAACACGATAGGGGTTTCAACCAAAACTAAGAAGAAACAATTAGATTTTCCAAAATAAACAAACGATACATCGGGTGTAACAGCAAAATTCTCCAAATCTTGTAACAACGTAATTGTCTATCCTACAAACTGTTTAATATCTAAGAAAAAAAAACTAATTGTATTTCTCTTTCCCAGGTATTCAGAGAAGTCTTTTAGCCATCTTGTCATAAGAATCATTAAAAAAAGCCTTTGAGTTATTCAGCTCGATAGAGAACAGGTTAAAATCGTTTTGTATCAGAATCACTGTCTTCCCAGATGAGCAATAACGAGAGAAAAAATCATTCAAGCCTTCAATAATGGTACCAATATTCATAACCTGGCTTCCATCTTCAACGTCCATTCAAGAACAATCACGAGAACGGGGAATACGTTTAAAAAAAGAGGGGGCAGTAGAGAGAAAAACTGGATCAGCAGGAAGAGGGATCATCATTTCAACTTGAAACTAAAGAGATCAATCAGAAAAAAAGATCCGACTCATTCCATGAGACGTTTGGCACTTGATAATAGAATTTCAGCTATGACTGCTAAAAGACCAGTGAAAAAGACTTGAAAATGAAATCGTACGTGAAACGTGTGAGGTAACTTGTTGCTCCAGTTGAAAGTTAGAGAGGGCGAAGAACATCTTGAATTAATTGGAAAATGATCCTGGGATAATATATATATATATATATATATATATATATATATATATATATATATATATGAACTTTATTTCAATAATTCATGAGCTTCCGATACTTAGCTAGGATTAATTAATTACGAACATGTCATTTTCGTTTATGATCGATTTCATCACGATTCTTCTGTTAAGCTTGGAGAATAATTATATATTCTTGTTGCTTAAAGTAAAGATCAATCGTGTTATAAAAATCTGGGAGAATTCCAGTAAGATATCTTTAATCATTTCTAAAATACAACGGTTCACAGCTTCATCTAACAATTGAACAATTTTGCTGTTACACGATTTGGACAATTTTGCTGTTACACTCAGTATGTTAGTAATTATTGTTTATTTTTTTTTATCTCTCTTTTTGCTTTTAGATGTGATAAAAGAAAAGTTCAAGTCATAAGCTATTTCAATAGCAAAACTATTGTAAATATCGAAATTAAGTATTTAGATCGAGAGCCTCATCTTGACCACAGTCAAGTCTACTAACTATTATACTACAGTGAGAGGGCCCTGTATTTAATAATTTAAGTCGCTTACTTAGCATGTAGTCCATTGCCTAATTCATATGACATGAGAATAATAGGTCTAAGAGTGGTCAATCATCTGGGGATGGGGAGTGCTCGTCTGGGTGTTTGCATCGAGTGCCCATCTTTAAAAAAACTGATTGATAACCACTGACGAAAAGCTACCATTTGCTAATTAAGACAACCGCCGATAGCGGTATCATCTGCTTAATTTCACGTACGAAGCTTGAATCAGCCCGTGATATGATCTTCGGTCACTTCCCACCGATGCTGACATTATGAAGAAACTAATTTCGCAATGAGATTCGAAACCAAGAAATCGTGTTTAAATGGCTTACACGCTAACCATTTGGCTAAGTGTTCACCTTCGGCATAACAACGCGTAGAAAAATACTAATTTGGATTTGAATTCGGTAGAAATGTATGGATTCAACAGCCGAGTGAATTTCACTCTCCGCCCTTGGCAGTCCGTCTAAAAAGACTACTTTGATTTCAGAACCATTTTTATTCATTTAAATTGAAAGAAATCTCTGAATAGTCATTGTTTAAAGGTTTGGTTGTCGAATGTTACCAAGTGATTATGCAAAAGAGACTTGTTAGGTTTGTTTGGTTTGTTTTTTTTTTTACGGCATATCAACCTCAATGGGTCATTTAATGCATATAAGTTTTTTTTTCCTGGTAATATTTTAGTTTTGTCAAAAATCTATTTCTGTTAATATTTTTCCTCAAAAATGTATAGCTGATAATATTATTTTTCAAAAACGTATTGCTGATAATATTATTTTTTCAAAAACGTATAGATAGAAATATTATTTTTTTCAAAAACGTATAGCTGGTAATATTATTTTTTCAAAAGCGTATAGTTGGTAATATTATTTTTTCAAAAAATTATATCCGGCAACACTATTCTTTCAAAAGAAAAAAAAATCATATAGCCGGTAATATTATTTTATCAAAAATTATATCCGGTAACAGCTTTCAAAAAAATTTTGCAAAAAAAACATATAGCCGGTATCAGAGACTTTATCAAAAACGTACAGTTCAACATAATTTTTGCAAGGACGCGGATCAGAGACTTTATTGGACGTCATACACAGAACGCGGATGTAGTTCATCGTCATACCCAGGACGCGGATGTAGTTCATCGTCTTACCCAGGATGCGGATGTAGATTATCGTCATACCCAGGACACGGATGTAGTTTATCGTCTTACCCAGGATGCAGAGACTTATTAGTTATTATGTATGTTAGCTAGTGATTAATGCAAAAGATAAATGTGAAAACTGGTAAATTAGAACTGGTGTACTATGCGATACACGTTTAGAAATGCCAAAATTAATGTCCATCAGGATCATTTCCTATAAAAGGAGATGATCTTTGGTCCTCCTATATGTAAGTGATACTAACATCACCTTTCTGCTGTCTCTTTAGAATATCAAACGAATGTGTCTCCATAGCGACCAGGTGCAGAATCGGACCTCTAAGGATGTTGTATCTGGCGGAACATAACTAGGAAGGACAGAAGAACATGCACCAGACGTTAATAAAAAAAATTCCCCCGCCTACTTGTATAGTGAATATTAAAAACAATACTAAAATAATTTGGTAAAAGTTTGTTACTGGCTCGTAAACTGAGATTATGATCAAGTCAATAATATCAAAAGGAGGTAACAAATAACGATGACTTATGCGGTGGCTGCTGCTGCTACTACCGTATTAAAGAATAGACGAAGGAAAACATAACCATTTACAACTATATAGAATATACCAAAATATTCCTTGTTTGCGAGGATATATATATATATGTTATCTCGGAATAATGACCAAGTTATTCTCATTTAGGTTCCTACTTTATTTATATAGTTTATTTGCATATCTGCTTTGAACATTATTTTAGATAACATATTTTGTAATACCTTTTTAAAACTCAAAATTCTATATCGCTCACCAAAATTTCCAACCGTCCATTATTTTCTGTTCATTTGCACATCGCCCACCCAGCAGTTCAAATCGCCCACCCAACGGTACAAATGGACGATATGGCTCAGGTTGAGTAACACTAACATACACACTCAACTGGATGAGAGGAAATTATATAAAAGACAGGCTAACGAAAGTGTGGGCAGAATCCTTTCACATATTCTCGAAATATTTGAAGAAAGTCCTCGGAAGTACACACCAACACGGCCAAGCTTAATCTGAAGGTGTCCAGTAGTAAATGAAATCTAATTTTTCCCATGAAAAGTTTAGATTCCAATTCTTATCACACGTTACTAACATAACTTTAAATTAGATTCAAACCGCAGACCAGAATGATGTGCGTATAGATTATGGATGGTAGGTACAGTGTAAGTGCAAGTTTATTCGGTGACACTCTCACCTACACGGCCTGGGGCCAGCACATCATTAATTTGATCATACAGTTGATAACCTCTGACACAAATTTCAACAGAGACACACCTACAGCTGCGGCAATAGGACTCTAAGTAGCAAACAACAGGGTTGAAATGATAGAGGTCAATTACGTTAAAACCCGACTTCCAAGGCGCCAGCAAATCCTGGTTCAGACACATACGTCCTTTGGGTCATTTACTGGTGTACAGGACGCCAATTACATCCCTGGGAATTAACGATGAATCAACATACAACAGTAATATCGCAGATTTAATAAGCTTACATATACATGGTTTTATATATATAACGTTGGTGCAAAAATAATGACGTAATAATGTCGTTTTTGACGTAATTTTCTACGTCAAAAAACGATATTCTTACGACATTATTTTTGCACTAACCTAATATATATATATATATATATATATATATATATATATATATATATATATATATATATATATATATATATATATATATATTATTTTTTTGTGCGATCCTCAGACAAATTATTATCTGAGGACCACAAGATAGTGAAACTGACGGTCACAAACTAATCAACATTTAACTATATATGTTAATTCTATTCCTATATATATATATATATATATAAATATATATATATATATATGTTAATTTATCCCTATATATATATATATATATATATATATATATATATATATAATTCTATCCCTATATATATATATATATATATATATATATATATATATATATATATATATATATATATATATATATATATATATATATATATATATATATATATATATATATATATATTCACAATGAAAATTACACACACACACATACACACACACACACACACACACACACACACACACACACACACACATATATATATATATATATATATATATATATATATATATATATGAAAAATATAGTCTTAAGGTGTGCTATATTTATGGGATAAAGTGCTCGATATCAGAGATAGAGCGTGTGTAAATATAAAAGTCAGGCCTGACGATTGCATATAGCATGAAACAGAGTGTCGCCTCTAAGTGTTGACTTCTATGTTCACTTTTATATATATATATATATATATATTATATATATATATTGTATAGTAAAAGTTCAGGTTGTGGATGCGCACTGCGGACGAGTTCCAAATATAGGACGAAACGGCCGTCCAATGCTTTCTGCATTCTGTTGAGAATTTTTAAACGAAGAATAAATAAATATGAAAATTGTTGTGAAAAAGAAAAAAAATGAAAACAATTATTTTTGGAAAGAAAAAAGAAATAAACGAAAAAAAGAAAAAAATGGAAGTAAAAACGAACAACTAAAATTGAAAATATTTATGAAGAAAAAGAAAGAAAGAAATACTTGAAAACAATTAATATAAGAAAGAAAGAAATGTTGAGGAAAAAAAACATTGAAACTGGCAAAAAAGAAAGAAAAACTAACAATTTAAAAAATTATATGAAAAAGAAAGAAAAGAAGAAAAAAGAAAGGAAAGTTGGGAAAACGCAATTGAAAAGAGGGAAAAGAAAGAAAAACAAACAATTTAAATATAATATGAAAAAGAAAGAAAGAAAGAAAGAAATGTTCGGAAAAAAAAAACAATTGAAAATAAAGAAGAAAAGAAAGAAGAATATTAACGACAAAAATAAACTGGGACGAATAAAAGAATAAATTACGTAAGCAAGGGAAAAAGTTAAGTTTTAGTGGAAACAAACAAAAAAAAAATGAACGAGAAGAAAGTGACTAGAAAGGAATAGCAAAAATGGATGGTTAATCTGCGACGGAAAGGAAGAAAGAAAATGAATGACAGTGAAAAAAAAAAACACATACCGAATGAAGAATAACCCCAAGGAAAAAAAATGAGTGGAAGGAAGAAAAAAAAATTCAAAATGAAAGAAAAGAAAACATATAAATGTAAGAAAGGAATGAAAAGAAAAGAAGAGAGAAAAATTTATAAACGATAGAAATTTCGGATTGGGAATAAAGAACGCTATTGAGGGCTCAAAAACAGAAAAAATCAATTGGAATTGAACATTGATTCATGCCGACCAATAGAATCATCACTGAAGGATCATTGAAAACGATTAGAATCCAGTTCAATAGCGTTAGAATTCAGGACATTATTGACTACAAAATCATGTTTTCTTTAGGACTATTTCTTCATGGAGACACCGGTTTCTTTTTGAGTGGGGCAGTGTTATTAATGCATGACTCTTATTCCAGCCTAATATGGCGTGCCTTCAAGTCAATACATTAATTCAATTTATGGTTCATTACGGTTATATGCGATTTCACTCAAATTATTATTTGAATCTCGTGAAAGCAAGAAGAAAAAGGAACAATCTTTCGCGAAGCGAGGATTACCCGGATAGTCTTGTAAAATCATGACTGTTTTACGGGTTTTCCTACATATATTTTCTATTAGGGAAGGACGATTTTGAACCCGTGGTATTGCAATCAATTTGAAAGTTCGGGTTAGACATGATAAATAATGACTTACAATATTTTTCCAAATCGTTATCGCTTTTTGAAGAAAAGAGGTTAAAGATTAAATGTAGGTTCAAAATTGAAGCATTGGAATTTAATTCCGATGATCAGTGAAACTTTATAGTACAGCCTTATAAAATTTATAATAGAAATATATAAAGTTAGTTGGTTTTAAATTAAAATGGATAATAAATTCCATAACAAACAACTGTTGTTTCTTAAACAGGATTTAAAGAGTAAACAAGAGTCGATCGAAATATAGAATGTTGCAGTAAAAGTTCTACAGAGTAATGCTTTCGCCTTGCTTCCAGAATGTATTCTTTTCTCAATGTTGAAGTCAGATGAATTTGATGTGAGGAAGGACACTATAAAAAAATCTGTCCATTAGATAAGTAAATCTTTCCTCATAATTAATGAGGTTAATTTACAAGACTAATTTTAAAATTTCATTCAAGATACATTACAAAAACATAACCAAATATGGGTAAATTTACCAATAAAATATTTTCGGCGTGTCGCAAAAGTAGAGATTTCTAAAAATACATTTATGAGTTCTGAAGCGGAACACTGGTCACATTTGCTTAACCTTTCACAAAATGGAGTTTGTGAATCTGTGCTTGTAGAAGGTTTTTCAAATAATAAATTGCAATTGGTTCTAATGAATGGAACCGCATTGGATTTACAGAATTTACATGCATATTCTCAAGGTGTATAAAGAGTAGTTAAATTAACTACTGAAGCATCATAAAGTGTATATGAGCAAGAAGCACTTGCCAACAAATAAGACCTTCATTTATTTCAATGGAAAATTGTACTGTACATTTAATCTAAATTATTTTGGGATCATTTTCCTCAAAGCTGCTCTAGTCATGTATTCTTTCTCATACATATATAGGACTCCATGCCAAATTCGAAGGTAATAGATCGAGGTTTAGTCTGCAGCAATTGCAACTGAAATTTAAAAGGAATAATTGTGTTGTGTTGTGAAGTGCAATGTACATTGTATAAATGTACAATTCTGTTCATTAACTAACTTTTTCTTTTTTCTTATCGGATAGGCTGATCAATTTGCTATTGAGCGGGCTTAATGTGGGCAGCCACAGATCGTTCATTGTTTGGTTCTGCAAGTGTTCTTCCTGTAAAGAAGGCTTGAGAAAATTGTACAGCAGAGAAATTGAAAGGCAAGATATTAAAGAAATGCTGGCTATATAAGTGTGATGAAGGAAAGTTTGCAGATGTCTCAATGATTAACAAGATGGCCATTCAGGATTGTTCTGAAATATGAGAAAAAGCAATTGGAGATAGACTCTTTCTCATCTTAGTCAGAAAACCATTGAGAAATGTTTGAGAAAATTGTACAGTAGAGGAACTGAAGTTAATACAAAAAGAATGTGGATAAAAAGCTGCATATCAGGAAGGAATGAAGTAGGTATTTAACATCTGTAGTTGTTACCGTCGCCCTGTCTCCTGTCAGGATGTGAAGTGGAAAGTTAAGAAGTGTGACGGATATCACCTGGCCTGTAATTGTGATATAAAATTCTCCAAACGTGAGAAGTTCATCCTTGACGAGCGAGATGATAGGAAAATGATAATTGCATGTATTGACATGAAAGTGACAATTATGTGGGACAGTAACACTAAGAGAGAAGCATGATGCGGACAGAGTTAGCAGAAACTTTGATGAAAGGCATAGAGATCTGGTAGTTAGATATATTCCTTACGCTGACGATAATTCGGATGATTCAAAAGATATCCCTCTTGTCAATGCTGCTGCTGATTTTGTTCCCGATCCAAAGCTCTGGCAGACACCAGCTCGTAGAATAAGACAAGATTCCACCATTGGCTGCCGTTTGTACCGATACTTGATTAGTGATTATGGTGGAGCTGCCATTGCTACGGCTGCATTAAATGATTATGGAATTATCACAAAGGATGACAAGAGTTAAGTTATTGGACCACATAAGCTACAAGATGTGAGATAAAAAAATAAATATCGAGTGAATAAGCAAGAAATTCAGATGGCTGGTTTTGAAAATATGAAAAATTTTGCTGGTAAGAATACCGCCATTCGTATGATGAGATGTGCAGACCAAAATATGGAGTTTGAGGACATGCGAATGCATGGTTATTATGTCATCATAATTGTGCCTGTCAATGAATATCTCACACATGTAACTCCCAAAACTGGACACGAAAAGCAGATTGCCAAAACTATTCACGAGTTTCTCGTGGAGAAAAATCGAATCCATCAGCCCATTGTATATGATGGGAATTATGGAACCAATCTACACTGCGTGCCAAATTATTATGGAGATAAATTTTTTATAATATTTCAAA
This sequence comes from Acanthosepion pharaonis, assembly GCA_903632075.3. Lineage (NCBI taxonomy): Eukaryota > Metazoa > Mollusca > Cephalopoda > Sepiida > Sepiidae > Acanthosepion > Acanthosepion pharaonis. The sequence goes on along the minus strand of CAHIKZ030001824.1, from coordinate 1,749,748 downwards.
AACCGCCCAATCAATTCATACAAAATTTTCACACAATGTTCGCAACACCTTTCTGTGCATTCACTGAAATTTTCGACCTGATCTGCGCAATGTAAACAAACTGGTGCCATATTTGTTATCAGTACGGTGATTTGAGCGTGCCAAATTATTAGAAAAGTGTAAGAATTTCGTTAAAAGATGGGCCATAAAAGCAGTTTAAGTAATGCTAAAAAGAAAACTATCACCTCAGAACTCTCAAAAGGTAAATCTGTTGGCAGGTCAGTGTTGCCAACATTGTGTGAAAACTTTGTGTGAACTGATTGGACGGTTTTTGAAATATAAAAAAAAGTTATCTCGATACTAATTTGGCACGCAGTGTAAATGTAGGATCAGAAAATGATTGCATTCACCATATTTAAATGTTTCGTGGTCCCCTGCTTCATTATTTCATCTGCCAGCTTCACAGAAATGAGCTGCCATTCCGCGCCGTTTTCTATCACTCTGATGGTAAATCAACTAATTCTGAACATTGAATTGGTCTCATTTGAAAGCAAATCAAGGAACCTTTGTCTGAACTGACAGTTGTTGTCTTTCAGTCAGTCATTTTCACTGATTTCCCTGCCGTGAACGAAGAAGTAGGGAAAGATCTGTCCTGGGATCAGAAATACGTGTATATGATTTGTAAAGGAGTTATTACAGTTGTTCTTGAGGATGACTTGGCTGTTATTGAGTCAGACACTCCCTGCCTGTCAAGGTGGAATACTTTATGGAGTAAAATCTGTTAGACATTTTCATGACGGTCGTCTTCGAGTATAGAATCCAGAGGTTGGCAGTGAATATTTCGGAGACAGTAGGAAAGCATAGTTCAAGTTCGCAGTGGATATTGTAGCAGAGCATAGTTCTTCCTTCTGGTATCTTCGCCTGACATGTTGGCTCTGGTCATTCCGGTAGGGTAAACAAAGATGGCCGCCTTTATACACGACGGATACAGTGTTCTGCGGCTTCTGATTGGTTAATCTCCTATTGGTAGACTATAAAGGGAATTGTCATTTTGACTCGCTCACTAATTGTATACATTAAATACACAAAAAACCGTAACAAAATCCTTAGGCTGTATGTAACAGCATCAAGACCCGTCCACGAGCTGAAAATAATCGTCATTACAATTATAAAGTTCAGTGCTCCAATGTGGTTCTACATCAAGATGCGCCCTTACGTAACACACGGCTCAAACAATGTATTCCAATCCTTGCATCATGTGAAAAACTCGAATAGTAAGAAGAAGACTATAGTGAAGAAGGCTGTCCAGAGTATCGCATACTTCGCCTACACAGATCAAATTCTTTTTTATGTATGCAGATGAGGGCGTGGCTGTTAGAGAAACAGCTGTCTCAATGATACGAAACATTTGAGAGGAGAATCAGAATCCATTGTTAGATCTGATGAGGAGGAAGAAGATTCCGCTACTACTGTTGACGAGGACTTGTTAAACTACACTGATGATGAGGAAGACAGTCAATATGGAGATGGGAATGTGGATGTGCCTCCTGTAGTCAACATGAGAAAATTGGTGACATCGAAACTAAAGTGGCAATTAAAAGCCTATCATTACATGATGAACTGGATGAATGAACTCAAAACTGATCCTCCTTGCATTGCTTCTCTATCGGATCAACAGCTTAATAGCCTTCTTGAGACACTATTAGTAGTGCTCAAATACAAAACGAGAAATAGATATATATTAGATAATGTTTATTGTTTAGGATGGCCACGTTCGTGACAAAAGAAGATATCACTATTGTAATATTTTAATATGATCTATATCTTAAATAATATTGGAATTAAATGGATTTCATGTACAATTTGTGATTATCCTGGAAAACAATAAATGAAAACAGTCCTGAGAAATGCATACATCGCCCACAAAGATCAAAATTCTTATGTATACAGATGAGGACGTGATTGTTACAGCTGCCCCAATGATAAGGAAAATTAGAGGGGAGATTCAGCAGGTGGAAGAATGAAATGATTCACCTGACGTGGATGAAGTAGATTCTGCTTCTGCTGTTGACGATGATTTGTTAAATTACACTGATGATGAGGAACAGTGAAGATGGAGATGGGAGTGTGGATATGACTTTTGTCGTCAACATGAGAAAATTGGTGACCCCCCAAACTAAAGTGACAATCAAAAACCTATCATCACATGATTAACTGGATAAAACTCAAGACTGATTCTCTTGCATTGCTTTAATATCGGATCAACAGGTTAATAAAATTCTTGAGACCTCAATATTGGTCAAATACAAAGCGAAAAATGGATATATTAGACAAATATATCTATATATCTGAGATGAGGTATTATATACACGATTTACATTATTCGGAGTATTGTCATTGGATATAACTAACGCCTTTATCCACTGGGATATGCCGAGTATTTCACATTGAAACGCCGATTTCCGTACGATCATCGAAATTAAGCAACATCGATCCTGGTCAGTTCCTAGATGGGTGAGGGCTTGGGAATACCAAGTGCTGCAAACATGGATGTACAGGTGACCCCTGGGAATACAAATGGCCGTAATCATTGATTTGCAGGTGGTACGTCTTACTAGTATTTCACGTTGAAACATCGATTCCCATAAGATCATCAAAATTAAGCAACATCGAGCCTGGTACGTAACGAGATAGGTGGCGGATTGGGAATACCAAGTGCTGTAAGCATGGATTTGCAGGTGATACGGCTTACGAGTATTTCGCGTTGAAACTCCGATGCCGTACGGTCTATCGAAATTAAGCAACATCGAGCCTGGTCAGTACCGAGATGGGTGACCGCTTGGGGAAAAAAAAAAAAACTGCCGTAAGCGTGGATTTGCAGGTGGTACGTCTTACGAGTATTTCACGTAGAAATATCGATTCCCGCACAATCATCGAAATCAAGCAACATCGAGCCTGGTTTCTACCGTGATGGGTGACCGCTTGTGCATATCAAGTGCTGTAAGCATGGATTTGCATATGGTAGGGCCTAAGAGTATTTAAATTTGAAACATCGATTCCCGTATGATCACTGATATTATGCAACATTGTGCCTGCTCAGCACCGAGATGCGTAAATGCTTGGGAATAAAAACTGTTGTAAGCAAGGATTTGTAGGAGTTACAGCTTATGAGCATTTCCCGTTGAAATACCGATTACCGTACGATTATCGAAATTAAGCGCCATCGAACTTGGTTTTTACAGAGATGTGTGACCGCTTGCGCATACCAAGTTCTGTAAGCATGTTAGCAGGTTTACGTGTTTTTCACGTTGGAACACCGATTCCCGTAAGATCTCCGAAATTTAGCATCACCGTACCTGGTCAGTACCGAGATTGGTGGCCGCATGAGAATACCAAGTGCGCGTAAGCATGTGTTTGCATTTGGTACGTCTAACGAGTATTTCACGTTGAAACACTGATTCCCGTACGATCAACGATATAAAGCAACTTCGAAGATCGTCAATACCGCGATGGGTGACCGCTTGGGAATACCAAGTGCTGTAAGCATGGATTTGCTGGTGGTACGGCTTACGTGTATTTCACATTGAAACACCGATTCTCACAAGATCATCAAAATTAAGCAACTTCGTGCCTGGTCAGTACCGAGAGGGGTGACCGGCTTACGTGGAATACCGATTCTCAAAGATCATCAAAATAAACTTCGTGCCTGGTCATGGATTTGCTTGGGGAATACTAAGTAAGCGGATTTGCAGTGTATTTCACATTGATCACCGATTCTCATAAGATCATCAAAATTAAGCAACTTCGTGCCTGGTCAGTACCGAGAGGGGTGACCGATTGGGAATACTAAGTGTTCTAAACATGGATTTGCATGTCTTCCGGCTTACGAGTATTTCAGGTTGACACACCGATTCCCGCACAATCATTGAAATCAAGCAACATCGATCCTGGTCAGTACTTAGATGGATGACCGCTTTGGAATAACAAGTGCAGTAAGCATGGATTTGCAGGTGCTACGGCTTACGTGTATTTCACGTTGAAACACCGATTCCTGCACGATCATCGAAATTAAGCAACATCCAGCCTGATCAATAACTGTATGGGTGTCCTTTTAAGTATATCTTGTGATGAAATAGGTAATGGTTCGCTGTTGTTAATCAGAGAGCCCTGTTTCAATCCTTGTAAGGTTCTTTATATTAACTGAATCGATTTTTCCTTGGAATAGTTATGAATACACATATTCTCCCCAAGTAAGGGTTAATTAGTAAGTATTGTTTCTCTAAATTATTTGTATCTAAATAAAAGGATTCTTATAATCTAAAATAACTTTCTGGCTTTAAATAACCTTAAATGGGTTGATAAACCATAGAAAACGAATCAATCTAGGAATAAATTAAGTTAATGTAACTCTACAGCTTATAAGGAAAAATCATTAGCTGTATTCGTCTATATCTTGCAAATCTTACAAATTCTATTGCTTAAATCCAAAACAATGATTTCAGTTAAACCTGTCAGCTTATTTCAACGGAGATGTGTGTTCAGTTGCTGGGCAACAAAGTGAAGTCGCTTCCCGTATCGCACCATACAAGAGGCCTTGTATCTTATCTCTATTTTTCGAAAAATCGACGTCAGCCGAATCATTATTTGTATAAGTATTCCTGAAGAGAGATGACTGTTATTACTCCAGTCAACTGCAGTCAACTGATCCAACATGCCGCACGGAAGGTTTGGTGGGGGGGGCAGTCGATCTGTCAATATGTAAATAATATAGATGAAGACAGTTTATATCTTTTCTTCTCTGATGTTGATCTATTTCTTTCTGTTTTCTCGGCAGCGAAGCACTTTTTCCAACAGTTTAACCCCCACCCTCTTCTCTGCTATATTTTCATATTCGAATGAACCAAATATTAGAAACACGATCCTAGATTTATTTTTCAACGGCCTTTAAATTTTATGGAAATAATCCTTATTATTTTTTTATATAATATATTCGTCTGGTTGTGTAGTCATGCATAAATTCATATATTAGGTTGTCACACAAGAAATGACACACTTTATAGGAAAGGAATAAAATGTTTCTGAAATGTTAAATAGCTAATTTATTCAATTGAAATAGGCGCCATGTTGATAAATAACTGTTCTCCAACGTATTTCTAAATTGCTGATACCATCTTTAAAAAAATCCTCGTTTTTTGATGTGACAATCAATTCAAATGATTCGGTTACCGCTTCCTTATTGGAGACTGTTTTATTGCGTATAAAAAGCTCAAAATGTTTAAATAAATGATAATCAGTAGGAGAGATATCAGGTGAATATGGAGGATGAGGCAAAATTTTATAATTCAGGCTTTGATTCACTTGATTGAGATGCGTGAGGCCGTACGTTGCAGTGCAGCAAAATTGGGCCTTTCCTATTCATAAGTCTAGGATGTTTCTTTTTCATTTTTTAGTGTATTTCACATAATTTTTTTTTTTTTTGAGGTTGCTGTTCTTGTTTCCCTGGGTGAAAGTATGAATAATGAATAGCCCCGTTGAAAGACCACCATACAGTTACCAATTACCTTTTAGGTTGTAGCAGAGGTTTTGGGTATTGTTTTGGGTGATTCACTTGCATCTAACCACTGGTTTACTCTCTTGCTGTTGTTAAAGAGTATCCATTTCCTATCTCATGTAATGATTCGTTGCAAAATTGTACTTTTCCCCAATTTGTACTCATACAGGAAGATTACTCGACATTGTTTCATTGTAATCATTTTCACTGGGCTTATGTGTAACAATATATTAAAGGAAAAATAACTGGAAAGAAAAAAAGTCAGGAATGAGTCAAGTGTTTTTATATACTAAAGAGGTTATTTCGTTAGACGACCGTAATTTAATGTATGACAAACATAATAGTTTATGGAAAATAATCCTTGTTATTTTTTTTCGTTTTATTTAATTTCGACTGTGCTAATGGCTGTAGTAATATTAGCTTTTCGTTATAAGGAAACCATCAACAATTATTGGTTGAGTATTATTGTCGGTTGAAATTTATAGCCATCTTTCGTTTAAAACAATTTTTTCAGAGAAGTAGGTTTATTAAATCCAATAGCTGTTATCTCTATTCCAATATTGATGTGAGAAGGGGTACCATATTAACATTTTATTTGAAGTTGTGTGGAAAATCAACATCTTGATTAACCATTGTTTTCTCTTCGAATAACATTTTATATCGATTTAAATCTTGCTGCTGTTGAATGTCTTCAAGTGATTTGGTTTTTGTAGGTTACAGTTGTTTTTTTTTTTGAGATTCGGTAGCAGTAGTCCACAATATTCGAAGAAGTGTGATCGTTACCAATTTCCATAGACTTTGCACACTCAAAGCCGTCTTTAACCATCGATCTTTGTAAGAAAATTTATGTGGTAGCTCAAGTTCAAAACGAAACGAAAAAAAAAAAACTTGAATATTCAGTGAGGGGAGGAGGAGAAAGAAATGTCGAAATCACGAATCGTATGTCCAAATACCAAGACACGTAAACGGCTAGAAATTCATCGCACGTCCAACAATCATATGCCAAAAAATAACATACACCCCAAAATAAAGTTGCTCAGGAAGCATACGCTCGCTTTTTTTCTTCTTTAGAACGCCAACCGTTTTTGGTGAGGGAATAATTTCTTTTCGTTGGCTGACGGTTGCGTAAACAAGATTCACGTGTTCGCTTTCTTTCTTTTCCGACCTAGGATACATGCGACACCCAGTCGTATTGTCTGACGAGATAAGTCGCTTTTTCTTCGTATACAGAAGACCGTTTAGATATTTCTTGATGGGTTGGCGCCATGCATGAGATCCGTATGAAAACCTCGAATTGACGAGACATTTTAAGAACAGGACTCGAGTATTGAGATTAATGTTTTGATTTTGTAGAAATCTGTTGTGTAGGGCGAAACAGCCATTAGCGCAGCCTATATCTTACCAAACAGTCATGACTCTGATCTTTCTTACTCTTATTCTTAGTTAATTGCCTTGATCTCATCAAGGATGAAGAGGAGACTTGAAGCCACAGAAATGTGGTTCTTCATCTTCAAACAATTCAACTTAAATTTACTACTAATATTGCGAGAGTAAATAACGCAATATGATTTAAGATGAGAAAAATACTACTCAAAAATAGTTGACGATGCTCCGACAAAAATTCCAGTTAAAATTCAAATTTTGGTAAAAATAAAAACTAATGAAGCTCTAACAGCTACATTTAAGATGAAAACATTCTCATAATTATCATTGACGACACTTTGTCGCCTAAAAATCAATCTAACATTGATACTAATAAGGACTAATCCATCTGAAACAAATACAGTGTGACCCGGATATAAGAGAAACCCGGATATAAGAGAGATTTTCTCTGGTCCCTAATTAGAGCCTGTGTTAATGTATATAAAATAGACCAAACCCGGATATAAAAGAAACCCGGATATAAGAGACTTCTTCTCCGGTCCCGACAACTCTCTTATATCCGGGTTACACTGTATACTTAAGATGAAATAAATTTCTATAAGTATTATTGACAACGTTTTGTCCCTCTTAAAAACTAATCTAACATGTCTACTAATAAAAACTAATTGAACTGAAAGAGCTACATTTAAGCTGAACTAAAATCTTATCGGTATTATTGGCAACGCTTTGTCCCCATAAAAATCAATTTAATTTTGCTACTAATAAAAACTAATTCAACTGAAGCAGTTACATTTAAGATGAAATAAATTCTTATAAGTATTATTGATGAGGTTTTGTCCCCCTAAAAATCAGTTTAACATTTCTTACTAATAAAAACTAATTGAACTGAAACAGCTACATCTAAGATTAAATAAATTCTTAGTATTAGTGAGGACTCTTTGTCCTCCTAAAGTCAATATAACACTGCTACTAATAATATCTAATTCAACTGAAAAAGCTACATTTAAAATGAATTAAAGTCTCATCAGTATTATTGACAACGCTTTGTCTTCCTAAAAATCAATTTTAATTTGCTACTATAAAAAATCTAATTCAACTGAAGCAGTTACATTTAAGATGAAATAAATTCTTAGAAGTATTATTGACGACGCTTTGTCCCATTAAAAATCAATCTAACATTTCTACTAATAAAACTAGCGTAAATGAAGCAGCTAGAATGAATTCTAATAAATGGATTACAAGGATTCTGCTTTTAAAAAGGGGAATATTATGATTATAACTAGTTTCGTGCACGCAAAAAATAAAATATAAATAAATATAAATTCAAATTGTGCTCTTGTGAGTGAACGCAAGAAATAAATCATGAGTTTATATCGTTGGATTTCAGTGCCTGCTACTGGGGATTATCGGAGTTAGAGTTCAGACGACAGAACGCTTTTCGAGAAAAGAGGATTAGTTGTTCTGGTTCGCCGAGAGATTATTCATTACTCTTGATCCGTACAGTTTATTACTGGTTGTGGATTGCTGGTTTCAGTAGTTGCGATGGAAAGAAAACGAAATTGTGTTAAAAGAGATATTAGTTAAAAACTAATAATGAATTCTGTTTCAATTGTATTTTGGTTGGTTGTCGGCCAAAGAAGCTCACGTTGTTTGGTTTGGTTTGGTTTTGTTTATTCCTTTTTAGGACATATCACTCTCAATAGGTTATTTAATGCCGACAAGAGCTTAGAATAGATTGGAATGAATAGAATATGTATTATTTACATGGTTCGGACTCATCTTTATTGCCATGTGCACGTCGTTTTGGCCCTTGTAATATTCGGCTTTTTTCAGGTGATTTGGAATTTTGAACTGAACCCTTTATTTCGTCCACCGAGGTAGATTGTTCCGGTATTGTTCCACGTGCCATGCCCCTTCCAGATGTCTCAGTTATCTCTCTTTGACTCAACTCTCCAAGATTTTGTTCACCACTGCAGTTGCCAGGTATTGAACTCACAACTCTTTGGGTCAAGTCACTGGATTCACCCAAAGCTCTTATCTACTGAACCATGTGGCAATAAAGATGAGGACAACAGTCCGGACAATGTAAATAATGTAAATGATTACATTACCTCATCTCAGAAAAAAAATAGACAGAATATGTATTATTTGTTAGAAATCAATTTGTAGGAGTTTCATTGACGTATTCTCATAAAGAGGTTTTGTACAGAGTCTGATTTTATTATTAGTTTGGTTTGTTTAAGACATATCAGCATCAATGGGGTATTTAATGCCGACAAGATTTATAGGAAAGGTTCGTATAAATAGAAATCAGTTTGTCGATCAGCTAAATTTTCAAAAATATATTGCTGGTAATATTTTTTAAAAAATGTATTGCAGGTATCTATACTATAAAAATGTATTTTTTATACTTTCAAAATGTTTTGAGCCTAGTTTGAGAGCTAAATATTTTCCCATAGCTGGGATCCTAATACTTGCTACCATCCCGAATCAATGTGGGCCTGGGAACGACAGCAATTAAGAGGTGGTTCGAATCTACTCCCGATCAGAGGCCTGGCTGCTGGATGTAGTTTATTTTCAAGTTCACTTTGTAATAGATGTGCTAGTTATATGCGTGTGATGCACAACTTTAAAGTCGAACATAGGTAGGTACGATAGAAGAATACAATAAGAATGTTTAAGGGTTGCAACTTTTGGATTTCATCGATGAAGCGACTGAAAACGCTGAGAAAAAGAAGGGGCTTAAAAGAACTGAAGAAAAATAAAAATAAATCTTGTTTCAAAAAAAAGGAAAGAATAAGTAAATAATTCCTGTTGTGAAGTCTAAGTTTAGCACTAGTAAGTCGCTAAGCTCGTACTGCTACCTCGTTATTCTCAGTGACCACTTATATGAGTGTTCACGATATTGAGTCACCCCCCCCCGCACTGGGGCAACATGTGACACAAGGTCGGTTGTTTATTGTGGGTTTCCCGAGCCCGTGGGCTCGGCCCAAAAATATGCCCGTTTGAACCCGTATAAACGGGTTCAGTGCCGGTTTTACCTCCCCGAAGGAGACTCCGCACTTCGGCGCAGCCTCCTTCGGGTTCCTCTCCGTCCGGAGACAGAGAGTTGAGATATTCAGCACCCCCCCACGAGGGTGTCATGTGGCACAAGGCCTTTTTAACGAGGGCATTCCCGAGCCATTAGGCTCGGCCAAAAAATAGCCCATTTGAACCCGTATAAACGGGTTCAGTGCCGGTTTTGCCTCCTTCGGGTTCCTCTCCGTCCGGAGACAGAGAGTTGATATATTCAGCCCCCCCCCCTCACGAGGGTGTCATGTGGCACAAGGCCTTTTTAACGTGGGCATTCCCGAGCCATTAGGCTCGGCTAAAAAATAGCCCATTTGAACCCGTATAAACGGGTTCAGGGCCGGTTTTACCTCCCCGAAGGAGACTCCGCCCTTCGGCGCAGCCTCCTTCGGGTTCCTCTCCGTCCGGAGACAGAGAGTTGAGATATTCAGCCACCCACCCACGAGGGTGTCATGCGGCACAAGGCCTTTTTTAATGTGGGCATTCCTGAGCCATTAGGCTCAGCCAAAAATAGCCCATTTGAACCCGTATAAACGGGTTCAGGGCCGGTTTTACCTCCCCGAAGGAGACTTCGCCCTTCGGCGTAGCCTATTTCGGGTTCCTCTCCGTCCGGAGACAGAGAGTTGAACCGATCAGTCGCTCAGAAAGTGAACTATATGAGTGTTCACTTGTGCTTATGCAAATTATGCATACTAATTTGCTAGTATCACTACAATTACATTACCTCATCTCAGAAAACATGTCTTTATCTACAGACATTCGTTTGCAGATAAAGACAGTGTTAGATTAATTAGAACGTGGGGGGGATTCTAGTTTTGTGCAAGTGCTGTATATTTCGAGATTCTTGACCAGATCCAAAGAAGGATATGTAATGTAATTGATTCTGGCTACGCAGTTCGACTTCAGTCACTTTCTCCCCGACGTAACGCGTCTTTTCTAGAAATATTTTCATGGCAATTCCTCCGAAAAGCTTTTCCTCCCGGTGCCCAGAATACATGAATTTAAGCGTGCTACGAGACGGGTATCTAGGTCTCACCTGTTTACTTTTGAAATAGCTAAATACATTCACCGCTTTTACTTCTAACAGTTTCTTTCTTGCACTTCTGACATATGGAAAGTCCTTCCGTTTACATTCTTCCCTGATCCCTACAATCTTCAAAAAATTAAATGTGACGTCAATCGTCATTTTCTGTCTTCTTGAATCCTTTTCATCTTGTGTCCTTTCCTCAATTCTCCACGTTCTCAGTTTTCTCTTTCTGCCCCTATAAAACCTTGCATACACATAGCATTCCCGCCTAACATGGCGGGGGATGATTATCATTTAAAAAAAAAAATGAATTAAAAAATTGATAAAAATGGAGACCACAAGGATTCTAAAAAAAATGTAAAATAGGATAGTTGTGAATGGAATACTTACTTGTCTTTATTAGTGCGCACGCAATATAGTTCACTTGCGCAGTAATTGACACAAGTTGAGACGAGTAAGATGAGTAAAAAAAAAAGGCCGTTGACTACGGTCTTCCGCGCTTACCTTTCCGCGGCAAATGTATGCAAACAACGCCAGTAATGGCTGCCGCCAAAGACGCGAATGAATCCGAAATTTTACTGTTGATAACTCCAAAACGGTAGATTTTATCAAATTTATGAAATCATTTTCGAATGAAGCATGCACATTTACACCTAAATGTAAGTATTCGAGAAATTTTTCATGCAAACTGAGCGAGGGTCTTATTCTGCAAATTAACTAATATTACTAATAGCACATGATGTATAAAGACATAAAAGATATAAAATGAAAGAAATAAACGGATTTTATTATAGTTAAAATAGCTTCATCTAAAAATAAAATATAATATTACTACTAATGCTACTACTGAAAAATAAGCCAAGATAAATTAAGAGGAAATATGGCTCGTTAAAAATCAATAATTATTGACAATTTTTCCGCTTAATAATAATAATGATTCAAGATAATATTACTAATAATACTGTTAGTGTATCTCTAAATATAAAACAGAGGATGTCTGTGTGACTGTCTATCTGTCTGTTTGTGTGATACCTTTTCACTCGAGATCCATTCAACCGGTTTTGACCAAATTTAGCACATTTTTCAATATAAGATATAGCGCAAAAAATCGATAATTTAAAAAAAAAAATAATCATCGATAAATGCAAGTTCTTTCCTCCGATTTCGTTCAAACTCGGTATGTAGGTTACTTAGATCATGTCGATCTCAATGATACCTCATTTTATTTCTACGCCACTGCGTTTAGCAAAAATCGCGAAAAACAAAAAATCGGTTTCAATGCAAATAGATTTCTACACAAATCGATTTCAACACACATTTTAAACTAAAAACTCCCTCAATTTTCAACAATCTGATACAAATTTCACTCATTTATAGCCAACAATTAGTTGATTGTTTAACGGTCCATTAACTTGATAATTGAGTCAACCCATATAGTGAAGACCGACGTAAATAGCTAGAAATGACGATTTTTATGGTTTCTTTATTATCTTTCGTTGATCTTTCAACCATTTTTCATCAAATTTAACAATTGCGTTATAAATGTATGATCTTTTACATCCCTGGTAGCACATTAACAAATTGGATTTCAAAAACTCCAAAATAATTGTGGTTTGAATTGGGTCTTCATGTTTCCTGTTTTAGCGCTTCATGTCCTCGGCTAATTTTGATTGTAATAAATACAGACTACTTCTGCTATAAGGATAAGTGCATTAATTCAAAATGTTTTTTAATGAACTTACTTTAAACTAATTGAAGATATAGACTCTGTTACATCTAAACATGATACTGTTTTTGCTCCATTCTAATTGAACGCTTTTTTTTCTGCTGGATATTGCTGCTAGTATAAAATAATTGGGATTAAGAGGACAGACGGTATGTAGTTGAAAGACTACATTGAATACATTGAGAGGTCAGCTTCTAAGAAAGTTGATTCACTGTGTTGTGCTTGACATTTTTCTTTTATCTCCTGTCACTTTTCCTCTACAGCAACTAAACTTTTTCTATAAATATTTTCACAGTAATTGTTCTAAAGACATTCCTCTATCGTACCTAGACGGTATGAATGGAAGCGCAGTACTAGATTGGCGGCAAGGTCTCAAGATTTTACAGCTTAAAAGGCTAGACTTAAGCGTAGCTGTTATGGTAAGAGTTTCTCCTATCACACTTCTCGCTTGTGGAACGCCCTTCCGCGTTCTTGCTTTTCAGCCAAATTTATCTTCAAAAATTAAAATGCTATATCAATTGTTCTCTCTGTCTTCTTAATTTCTTTACTTGTATTGTTCTCTTCCTAATAATGTTTTCTTTTTCTCCTATTCCCTCAAAATAAGTAAGCCTTACGTCTTAGTGGCTTTATTACCTAACGTGGTGGGGTGTGAAATGATTAAAAATATAAATTCTAAATTTGATCATCTTACCGTCAGCGAAACGAGCGATGGGTATCAAATAGTATTTCTAATGTCAATCCCAATGTCCCCCTAGTGGAACAATGTAGAATAAAAGAATAAAAAGGGGAGAATATTTTTTGTAGTTCAAGAAAGTATTTTTGTAATTAACAGATAATAAGAGACATCTTGGCAGACAGTCTCCAATAATAAAGTCGAAAATAATAAAGAGACAGATCAATTAAGGTTGCTAGAACTTAGAGCAGCGTAGATCAAAGTCGATTAAAAAAAAATGCACTTCTTACCCATCCCAGTTCTATGAATAATAAATGGCCTTTTCAATTGTTCCAGTTTTGTCCGAAGATGGAACTTCGGGAGTTGTATACAGACAAACTATGCGGTATCTACCTTTTATGTCCGGTAATCGTTTCCGTGGCAACCAACTGAATATTTAGTCCCGTTCTATAGTCAGACATAATGGCGTCGTTTCTCTGCTGAGTTTCGAGTGAAAGGACGTCTGTAATCTACATTCTGCTGTCTTCATGCTTATATTTCCTCTTTGGAAAGGTCAAAGAGATAAACGTCCTATTGTTTACAACTCACAATGTTGATGCTTTCTTGAAATGTTTCCATTAAACAGTGCAAGAGTATCTTGACGTCGGAGGCTGGCTGTGTTCTTGAATCTTTGTTCTCTTTGCAAAATTCGCTTTTGCAATATATCATGGGCCTTTTGTGTGTGTGTGTATGTGTGTGTGTTTATATATATATATGTGTGTATATATATATGTGTATATATATGTGTGTATATATATGTGTATATATATGTGTGTGTATATATATGTATATATATGTATGTGTGTGTGTATATATATATATGTGTGTATATATATGTATATATATATGTATATATATATATATACGAGGGTCATTCAATAAATAAGGTGAATTTTTCGGTATAAAGACTTCTAATACAGATAGAAGCTTACATTTTTTTGTTTTACTTCTTTTTCACATGGATTTAATTTCTTTTGCAGATTAAAAAAAAAAAAAAAAACTTTGAGTGTTGGCGATTAACAAAGATGGCCGACCAAGAAGCATGCTCCAGAATTGAACAGCGGTCAGTTATCAAGTTTTTGGTTGCTCAAGGGTGAAACCAGTTGAAATTCATAGGAGAATGTCAATTGTGTATGGTGCCACATGTTTCAGCCAAAAAATGTCTACAAGTGGGCTAAATTGTTTAAAGAAAGACGGAGCAGTGTTGAAGATGAAGACAGGCCTGGGAGGCCTACAGAAGTGAGGTCTCCTGAGGTGATCGGATCAGTCAATGACCTCATTCAATCTGACAGAAGGCTGACAGTGGATGACATTGCAAGGACTTTGAGCTTACATGAAGAACAAACGCAGGGGTCATCAGTCAGAAGGAGTCATCTTGCATCATGACAACGCAAGGCCTCACACAGCAGCCCAAACGATGTAGACCATCAACGAGCTGGGCTGGGAATTGTTCCCTCATCCCCCCTTACAGCCCAGACCTTGCCCCATTCAGACTTTCACCTGAAAGTGTTCACGAGAGGCACGAAGTTTAAAAGTGACGATGAAGTCAAAAGTGGTGTGAGCGACTGGCTGAGACATCAGTTCAAAGATTTTTACGCTGAGGGAATACGGAAGCTTGTGCACAGATGGGAAAAGTGTGTGACAGTGCTGGGGGACTACGTTAAAAATTAAAAAAAAAGTAAGCTTCTATCTGTATTAGAAGTCCTTATACCGAAAAATTCACCTTATTTATTGAATGATCCTCGTATACATATATATATATATATATATATATATATATATATATATATATATATATATATATATATATATATATATGTGTGTGTGTGTGTGTGTGTGTGTGTATTTGTTTAGGCGGCAATCATACTTTCATGCACATTTCATTGAATATAACTGAAAAGGTGCTTTGATATCTCTCACTCTCTCTCTCTCTCTCTATCTATAGATAGATAGATAGATAGATAGATAGATAGATAGATAGATGTGTGTGTAGACGCTTTTAAGAAAAACCTAATGAACTGTACGGAAAGCTGGCTCTGAAAGTCCCATGTAGGCTACAAAGATTTAATTAAAAGAGAACCTTGAACCCTAGACAGAGACCAAGACGCAACCATGCGACAATCGCCCTGGAGGTAGTGCAGTCTGGTCAATTCAATTTCAAAGTGATATTAACCCAACAATCAAAGGTAGAAAGTGAATGAAAGAAACCCTAAATTCTGCCGGAGAGACGACGGATGCGGAATGGGGATGAGTATCCAAATAGCAACATATCTAGCTTTGATTGACGTATATGTAATGTTTATCTATTTATCTAGTATATATATATATATATATATATATATATATATATATATATATATATATGTGTGTGTGTGTGTGTGTGTGTTATGAAGAACTTGGTAATCCGTATAGGTAATCCCAAGGAGGATGAAAGAGCTCAATGTAAAGCCATGGCTAATATTTTAAAGAAAAACAGACTACATTATGGTACCGTTATGATAATTTATTTCACCAGAGCCCTTTTAAAGATAGCACTTCCAAAAAAAAAAAAATTATTTTTTTTGGAAGTGCTATCTGATGATCCGGCGTCTTTTAAAAGTGGTCTGGTGAAATAAATTATCATAATGGTACCTTAATGTGGTCTGTTTTACTTTGTATATATAAATAAAAAGAAAAAACAGTAAGATATATAATCCGATGTTCTTATAGATATTTTTATTTTTACAAAATAGTGCTCAATGTAAATTTACAGAGCATTATTATTATAAATTAATTGATTTAAAATATGTTTTTTCCACTACACAGTTCTAACCATGTTTCAAAAATGGAAGCTAAAAGCCCCGAATTTAATTTTGTAATCAAATTAAAGAGATTAGTTCCATTTCATCCTCAAGCGAATTTTGGAGTAACTTTTAAAATTATTGGGTTTTAAAGACACAGCTAAAATCATAATTCATGTTTACAAGGTTACAGATGAATTCATTTTACTAGACGAGGGGTGTCTAGGTGTTCATTATGTCTATATTTTAATGTATCGGTTATTGCTACGTTTTGGTAGTGGGTAGGGATGTATTTTACATCCGTTAAAAGCGTGTCGTCTGGATTTTAAAAAATTTTTATTGTTAACGGCAAAAATTCTTACGGCATATTTTTCCTTCGTATATTTAAAGATTTTTGGGGGGTGTTTAGGTTAGAATATTTTTATTTAACTACGATTTGAAATATTTTTACTTTTAATTTTTAATATACTATATTTCTTTTAAGAACAATTAAATGTAATAAGAGTCCCTTACAGTTTGTAGAATTAGTCTCACATCAAGTATATTACGATTTTAAAAAAATTTTATATTTAAATATTATTTAAGCAAAATTTTTTTTGCACTTACGCAAGAAAAGCTAATTCATTTCTCTGTTTTAGTAAACTTTATTTATTTATTTAATTACAATTTAAAAAACTTTAGGTTAGAATTCATTTTAATTAACTACAATTTTAATTACAACTTTAAACTATTTTCATTGTTAGTTTTTATAGACTATATTTCATTAAATAGAAGTAAATGTATTAGAATTACTTACTGTAAGTAAAATCATTTTTCCATATCAAGTATATGTCTATTACGATTTTTAAAAAAAATTATATTTAAATCTTATTTAAGAAAAATTTTTGGCACTTACGGCAAATAGCTAATTCATTTCTCTGATTTAGTAAACTTTATTTTTTTTTTTTTTTTTTTTAGATAAACTTATATAGATATAATATATAGTTGCACATGTATGTACAAAGGACATGGGTCATTCAATGGCCTACATCCTCTAGCTTTTCGTCATAATTTTACTTACAGTAAGTAAATAAAATGCAATAGTATGAGGAAGATAAGCTGCCTATATATATATATATATATATATATATATATAGTTCCGTTTGTACGATATTATTATAGATACAGATTATTCAAGTAAATGGTCTGTTTTTAATTAAACAGTATAAAATACGTTTACTGGCCCGAATGTTCGATAAATTTTGTAGCAAGTGAAATCCTTAAAAATCCATTTTGGTTATAGGTTATTTCATGAATATATTTGAATATTCATCTCTTGTTTTCTAAATAACCTTCATTCTGAACAGATGAATATATGAATATATTCATGAAATAGATTATAATTGAAATGGATTTTAAGGGTTTTCTTTAGGTATTATTATTATATTAACCTTTTACTTACATTGGGTACTCTTTAATTACTGTCCTTGGAATTATCCCTATCAATTACCACATATATATATATATATATATATATATATATATATATATATATATATATATCGCCTTTGTTAGCCATCTTTTTTCGCCTTAGATTATATCTACTTTTTGAGTTCACATTCAATATAGAAAATCCATTTTCATGAAAATAAGTCGAAGCGATATCGTTCTGTTATAATTGTGCAAGTTCTTCTTTTGTGTACTGTTAACAGCATCTGCCCTTACCTCTGTCCTTGAATCCGGATTAATAGGGAGATGCCGGCTACACTATATATTTTCCAATATCATTGAATATGGCAGCATAGGAACACTGAAATATGATGACAGGATTATTTAAACACATAAACAAGAGTCATCTTTTGACCCGGCGTGTTTTTAAACAGCACGGCTACAAAGTGTGACACTGCCCAGCCAAGTTACTTAAAACATTCGCAATGTGACGGCGATTTCCCTAAAAAGGTGGATGACGGTTCGAAGCCGGCCAGTGAGCACTTTTTCTTTATTACGTCCATCGAATGCGCCGAAGTAATTTTTACAGATTACAATAAAAAACAAAAAACAAAACAATCCTCGCTATTCCCCGGAACACGTGCATTCACAAAAATAACATTTACAGATATGAAAATTATATATATATATATATATATATATATATATATATATATATATATATATATATATATATATATATAGATAGATAGATAGATAGATAGATAGATAGATAGGTACATAGATAGATAGACTCCCCGGTTGAGTTCAACGTATAAGGATCCGACGACCACCAACTAATTACCTGCATGTCTTTGACGGGCATGACCTTTGAGGCACTACAGGAGAAAGTATTGCATATATGCATATATATATATATATATATATATATATATATATATATATATATATATATATATATGTATATACGCGGTTCTTATTGGAGCGATCAAAATCAGTGATAGAACTAAAGTTTTTACTCGGATTAATGTGAGTTTTTGATTCTGGATTTCACACTTTCTGTGAAAAGAGCGTGAAGCCCAGGGTCGCAAACTAAATATATATATATATATATATATATATATATATATATATATATATATATATATATATATATATATATATATATACATATAATCAAGTTGTGCAAAAGAACGCTTTTTATTTATTAACTTTTTATTGGCCAAGAATAATTGCGGTAGATTAAGACGGCTTTAGGTTATCTATGGCTAATACATTCAGGAATGGTTAAATATTAATTCCGAGCTGAGGTCGATAGGAAAACGTAGAGCAGTTAAGTGATCATCACGATCACTAACCCTAACATCACCAGACATGTTCTTGTGGGGTGAACTGAAAGATCATTTTGACAGGCTCAGACCGAAAGCAATTCCTGAATTAAAAATAACAATTTCTGATACATTTCCAGAAATTAACGTAAAAATGTGTCAGGTGGTTTGCAGAAGTGTTAGTAAAAAGGTTCAGCGATGTACTGAACATGAGCGGGAGCATTTTATGTATGTTAGTTTGTGAATTGCGAAATCCAGCGAAAGTCATCCATGAAATAAAGATAATATTTGTGAACGGAATGTAAGGACCTACGTACATCAAACTGCCTTAAAATTAAGTGACAGCTGAAGAATTATCATTGGACTTTTAAAAGGAAATCCCGTTGTTTTGATATGGCATTACTTATAAATGTACTTAAACTGCAGTAATTTATTTTTGTTGAATAAAACGTAACAAAAAAGACCGTTGCCTACTGCACCTTGTGTTCATATATATATATATATATATATATATATATATATATATATATATATATATAAAAAAAAAATACATATAACATAACGTCCCTTTATGAAAAAAAAATGAGTATATGTATGTTAGAGTTAACTCCCCCCACTTTTTTTTCATAAAGGGACGTGGAGATGTTCCCTGTCTCGTCACTTTTTGTGTGTGTATATATCTAAATATGTCTGGGTGCTTCTGTATTATAATCTGATTGTGTTTGTGTTGTTTTACGCATGAGTTTAGGACCCCATTCACACACTTAGGATTAAAATGTATATTGTCGGATGACCAGATGAAGTAGCGTCTGTTCTAGCATAATTTCAACGAAGAAATAAATTGAATAACATATGTGTTTCTTCTTTTCTCCTCAGTAATTTTATAATTTTTAAACTTGGATTTTAAAATTGGCAGTTTTTAATTTTAATATCAAATTTTATCATATAATTTAGTAATTGTTGGTTAGAATAAATTCTTTTTTAATATTACCCGTATTTTAAAGATTTGAATAGCTATTATCACATGACTTCGTTGTCAAGCTTTTTGAATTTTCCTATACTTGTGTTTTGATTGGTCATCCTAGCTTTTGTAACAGCGTTTTCCCCTTGCGAAGGATCGTTAATTAATTTGAAACTTTTAAAACCATTTATTTTACATTCAACATCATCACTTGATAAGACACCAGGGGTACTGAAACAAAATGGCTATTTTTCATAACATATTTATGTTATAATTTTTTTTTTAAATAATTATATCTGCTCTACTTTGTATTTAATAATAGTAATTGTTGTTTATTGAATTCATTCTGTATATATATATATATATATATATATATATATATATATATATATATATATATATATATGTGTGTGTGTGTGTGTGTGTGTCTCGGCACTTCAGACTCGGATCAGAATATTTGTTCTTGGATTAAAAATATTGTGGCCCTGACAATTGCCTTCGATCAAAGCCTAATATCTAAGCGTACCGTGAAAATGTTACACCAATAAACTCACAGATACACTCATATACACAGACAGGCAATCACACATACGCATATATATTAATGAAAAGAAAGGTAAAGAAAAATTTATTTTGTCAAAGCGATTCGTTCTTTGAGCTATATCATCACAGTTAAAATTAAAAAGATTTATTACGAATAACCGTATCCATTTACAGAAATAAGAGAAAAAAATATGCGCACAAATTTAAATTTGAGGACATCTGTATAAATACGAATTTGTGTGTGTCAGTGTGTCACACTTTTTCAACTTTATCCCTAGAGGCCGTAGTCCAACATTTTCAAACCAGGACTAGTCCGTGTCGAAATTGAAAACATCCCAGACCGGATCAGCACCCGCAATCCTGAAATTTTGGATTCCCATGTTTACATTACTACGGTTGTTTCCTGTGGGTTTTTTTTACGTGATTATTGCAACGAATTTTTTGTATGATAACAATTTTTATGACTTGGAAATAAATTTGTGAATGACTGAAATGAATTGAAAAATCCAGCGAAAAGTCATCCATGAAATAAAGATAATTTTTGTGAACGGAATGTAAGGACCTACGTACATCAAACTGCCTTAAAATTAAGTGACAGCAGAAGAATTATCATTGGACTTTTAAAAGGAAAGCTTAAATATTAATGCAATATTTAAAGGCAACGATCAATTTTGAGTTCTTCTGTAGTTTATTGTTGCTTATCGCATCTACTCCTCCCTACCTCCCTAACTCCCATGAAGGTCCAAATAAGAACCCTCTACAGCAGCTAGGTTAAATGCCGCCTGATAGGGCGCGCTTTTTAAGCTAGTTTATTTATATATATATATATATATATATATATATATATATATATATATATATATATATATATATGTGTGTGTGTGTGTGTGTGTGTGTGTATTTTAAGTTTAGAATGAAGATTATTATAGCTTCATGACCCCGTTCGTTATTCAGCAATTTATAATATATATTATTCGTTGTCAATGTATTATATTATGTTTTGACTATTATTCTTAAATGTAAGGTATATGCTATGACAAAATTTCACACACACACACACACACACACACACACACACACACACACACACACACACATATATATATATATATATATGTATATATATATATATATCTGGTCCCCGTATCGTATTTGAAATAAAAACGCACGCTAAAAGCTTCCATTTCATATTTATCTCATGTACAAATTATGGTTAATAAAGGAAATATAAGTATTTTAAAATGTGGAGTTAATTTTCAATCACCTTGTATATGTAAAATATATTATACATATATATTGCATACATAATTAACATCCGAAATAGACAGTTGAAATTTCTCGGATACACGAGAAGACTTAGATACTGACAGGTTTGAGTGAAGGCAAGCGGAACAGAGGAAAACAAAGCATAACCTCGCAACGTGGAGTAAATGAATAGTGGAAAAGGTCTTAGAAGAGATAACAAAAAGTCAAAATTTATTCAGACAAGAAATTGGATCGAAATGATCAAAAATATCTTAAAGAGATATAGCACATAGAAGAAGATATATCAATTATATATATTCAGATATATAATATTAGGTTGGTGCAAAAATAATGACGCAATAATGTCGTTTTTTGACGTATTTTTTAACGTCAAAAAACGACATTCTTACGTCCTTATTTTTTTGCACCAACCTAATAGCTGTAAACCAGATATATATCCAATTGCACCCATATATATATATATATATATATATATATATATATATATATATATATATATATATAAATGTGTGCATGTGTACCAAATATATCATATTTGAATTCACAAATGTATCATTTTCTTAAAAAAAATATTCAAATATATCTTGGTAATAATTCACATCAGATATATAATATCATACATATCACACACACACATACACACACACACACACACACACACACACATATATATATAAAATATCATGTATATTAAAATATATCAGAAAAATATGTCAAATATATATATCTATATATATAATTTATTCGAAAATTATAACATAAATATGGTATAAAATCACTACAAAAATAACCATTTTGTTTCAACAATTCTGGTGTTTTTACACTTGACAAGACACCAGAAGTGTTGAAACAAAATGGTTATTTTTGTAGTGATTTTACAAACTATTTATGTTACAATTTTTGAATAAATTATATTTGCTCTACTCAGTATTGAGAACTCTTTTAAAAATAGCATTTTTGGTTATTGGAATCTATTACGTATACACCAATAATACTTATATATATATATATATATATATATATATATATATATATATATATATATATATATATATATATATATACTAGAAATATCCTTTAATATTTCACATTTTTCCTATTCAAAGTTTCTGATTAATCATCATTCTTTAGTTAATGATTGAAATTTCACGGCGAGTTCTACAACAAAATTTCCGTAGAAATTCTCCTGTCGCATTGTTAAGTATTTTTGCTTAACAACTTTAAAAATATATTTCAAATACAATCATGAATATGAATGCTGATTGTTACTTAAAAGAAGCGAGGTAGTAAAAATGTAAACGTTTGAAAATTAACAACATTTTTCATTTCACTGAAACGAACGGTAAACAGTTTCTTGGCCTCTTTCATTGCTTTTCTCGCTGAAAGCAAGCAGTGTCATGTCTTTTCCGTCTTTCTACGCGATGCAAACGGAATAGTCCATTTTTTTATTAGGTGTTGTTAGAGTACAACATATGTACTTTCTAAATAAGGGATGGACAATCAAAAAATTACAATAAGATACCTCTGGTAGCAATCTTTAAAGAGACGTGGACGGTCAAGTATTCCCGGTATATACGAGAAACTGTAAATCGAAGGTTATCAGATTTTCCCAAAATTTCATAAATGACATTTTAAGAGGGCTTAACAAGTGTACACATTGTCAAATGATTTAGGATTGTGCATTTCGCCTAACTTTACGTGCCTTCGTCTATCATTATATTTGCATCGTGCTTCCGTAGAACTTAAAGTCAATCATTATATAATGTACCAGGTTGAGAACTGGCGCAGGCTAGCTACTCGTGGTGAGGGTGAAAGGAGTCTCTCTGAGCTTTGGTTAGCAAAACTTTTAGTGTTGTTTTCACGATAAAAAAAAAGACTTCAGATGGGAAGGGAAACTCATGACAGCTTAACCCAGTCAAAATATTGCATGTGTATCCCGAGAGGCGTGTACTGGTTGATATTGACTGTGATCCGGAAAGGTTAAACTCCGCGATAATAACACATGAGGACTGTTGTTCGGAGTTTCCGTGGCAAGTCTTTTGCACCCGTTACTTTTTTTATCGACAGATCCAAAAAGTGTGGATGGCCCGACACATGCCTTCACCACTTAAAACAAATCATTGTGTTGGTTTTCTGACACCTTCATCTAATTAGTTCCACACATAACGGGCTAGTGCGAAAAACTCAACATCAAATTCATCTTGGCACTTGAAATATACGAACTCTCCAGTACCAGAAAGAAAAACAGCTCTGGTAGCATTGGAGTTAAAGAAGTACAACATTGATATATCTGCACTGAGAAGTAACCATCAGTCGACTACATGAAACGAGAAAGCAAAATAAGACATCTAACAGTGTTTCCTGCTGTACTTGGATACAATACATTCTTCTGTACTGTTTGTGGTCTTTTGTGCAATTCTCGAGCCTGTCTCAAAAGTCATAGCCGTCATAGGCATGCAGATAATTAGTTTGTGGTCGTCGGAACCTCATACGTCGAACTCGACGGGAGAGTCCATCATTCTATATATATATAGAATGATGGACTATATATATATAATATATATAATTATTTATTTAAAAAATATAATTATAATTATATTTAGGCTCTACTTTTGCATCGAGCACTGTTTTTTAAAAAATAATAACAAAAATACTAAAGAACTTTGGATTATTTACCTAATGAGTTCTTCCATATTTTCTATATATTTTCACACACACACACACACACACACACACACACACACACATATATATATATATATAGATATATATATAGATATATAGATATATATATTGTAAAATAGTCATTAAAAGAATATATCAATGAAGTTAATGCAATTAATGGTGAACTCACTTCGCTAACAGATTAAAAAGGTATTAACTTCCTGACCACTCTCTGAAAGACACGATCCTTGTTTTTATTAATTTTATAATGGATTAGATGTGCGGTCAGTATTGTGACGTCACCCTGGGCCTCTCCCGAGCTATCGTGTGACGATCTAACCCTTGGCTAATTCGGATGGAAATCTGGTTAGATTCGACATCAGCTTTGTCGTTCCCAGCTCGCCTCCAACGTCTGGTTACCGAAGTAACTGCTTTGATTTCTAGTCTAACCTACCCACGTTGTGATTTGATCTTGGGTAGACGAAATCAATCAGTCGTCGGGCCGTAGTGCAAGCCGAATTCGAGCAAAGGTGACACCGCACAAGTATATGTAAAAGAAAATAAAGTAACAACTCGAAAGATTCATATGTGTTAAAAAAAGAATAACAAGTATCTTTATATCTGAATACAGGACTGCGTCTTTCTCCCAAACCGCTTCTATGGATACTTGACACTTTGCGTTTCTTAGGCGAGTCTTAATATCTTAAGTTGTTTTTCAATAAACTGCTTTTTGGTATCTTCAGGCGATATTCGTAAAACTTGTTTTGGGTGTGAGTCTAAGTCATTCTTCAAAAATTTTTTTGGTTAGAAGTCTAAGTCGGAATGCGTGGAATCTTTCAGTCAGGTGTTTGGGTTCATCGATAATTCCAAATCCGCCATAAGGATTTTCTTTGTTTTCGGACAGGAAAATTTATCACTTCCCATTTTTGGAAGTCAATAACTTTCTGTTTTAGAGGAGTTCTTAAGGGAATTGTCCACCCAAATTCTTCCTTTCTGATATTGGTATTTCACACCAATTCCCTCAGAGGCGTCAACAGGTTTCCCTTCTTTCTCATATGTTTACCTTCGGCCATCGCTCACGCCATCATTCAGCCAATGAACGTTCGGCAGTGTGGGTGTGGCTAGACTGGCCTCAGTTTATAATTATCGCTCAAAGAAAAAAAAATTCTTCCTTTTTCTTTTCTTTCTTTCCCCCGACTAGAACCCCCCACGATCGTACTGTGGTCATTAAATCTCTATCTTAACTGAATGTCATCTGGGATTCATCAACGAGATTTTCGCCAAGTGATTACCTGGGTGGTCAAGTGAATCTCTTTGTATCCCTCAACGTCTTCGTACTTCTGTCGCCAACAGTCTGTTCAGGTAACAAACTTTTATCATTGCAAGGTCTGGACATAAAACAGGTGGTTCTCTTCCAAAACCAAATGACATCTCCGAAAGATAGTTAATGGTTTATTCTTTTCCCTTTTCTCTTCTTCCTTCCTTTTTCTCTGGGGTGGTCTCAGCTGATCCTTTTCTCGGTCGCATGCTCGACCCAATTCTGATTATCTTCTAGCATTCCGCTTTGTAAGCCACTTGACCAATTTGAAATTTTCATTATTACCATGGGCAGATTGTTATCTTTTATTCGCTGCGCCATGGCATAAATTAATTCTGACAGATCCGAGAAAAAAAATACTTTTCTTCGCAAACGAAAACAAAATCTTTACCACTTTTCTTTGTTAAAAAAAAATAACATCGCTCAGTATGTCTTTCGTGATAGATTCTTCTCGCCTTAAGTATTTCTCGCTTTTAATTTTCACGCTTAATTAGTTAACCAAACGCTAAATAGTGTCACAATATTGCTTTCAAGTACTTTCAGCAAAAAACCATTTACCATCTTCAGACATAGAGGTTTTTTTTCTTGAGTTCACGTAATTCCGGGTAAAATTCCAAGACAAAACAGAATGGGATACTTGTCGAAAGATGTTTTATTAAAAAGAGTGCAATTAACAGCTAAGAATTTTTTTGGAACGTGCAGTATTAATTTAAAAAGGTGCGATCTGGAATAAAAAGATTTTCTGAAATCTTCTAAGACATTGCTCTACTTACTGGTCCAATAGTGCATGTCACATCAACGGAAAAACACTTATAATAATAGAATTCGTGAATTACTAAATTACTACAATATTCAAAAATCTAGCGTCGCGTTACTGCACGTTCAAAAAAAATTCTTAACTGTTAATAATAGCACAATTTTTAATAAAACTTTTGACCATGTTTGCCGTAGTCTCTGAATATGGAATCCAGTGAAGTCGTAATCTGTTCAATATCAGAAGTTGGCTGTGAAGATTCAGAGAAAGTAGTTGCTGTTAAGTAATTCTTTAAGTCTTCGATATTAGGTTGGTAATGGAGATATTTTGGGAGAAAAAACAAAATGGCTGCCTTTATACACGTCGAATTGAAAATTTTGAGCTTTCTGATTGGATAACCCTTCTATTGGTGGACTATAAAATGAGTCAGCTCATTTTGGCTGGCTCACTAGTACTTACAGGGTACCCAAAAAACTGCAACAAAAACATCTTTCGACAAGTATCTGATTCATTTTCGTTTTGGAATTTTACTCGAAATTACCTTAAATTGAGAAAAATATAACTTTAATAATATTTTTTAACACATCTTTATGACCAACACAAAAATTATTTTTTCAAGTTTTTTTTTTCAATTAATCAATTAAAACCTTAAAATTTTCACTTGTTTGTTGATAAACTACATTTTCTAATTAAATGTAAATATTTCGCAAATTTATTTCGATTAAAGTAACAGTATTTTATATTTTATTAACCCTTTTGTATCGGGTCTTAAGATTTTGACCAGGAGTGTATATATATATATATATATATATATATATATATATATATATAAAAAAGGTACACACTCCTGGTCAAAATCTTATATATATCGTACATTGAGTGTTTTTGACCATAAAATAGTACTCAATACAGTATAACACAGCTATAAATTATATATTATATTAATAAATATACATACATTTTCCTCATCCGTATTAAAACTCGGAGTTTCATGCACAATGCAATCTCCATTCATTGTGCATGAAACTCCGAGTCGTGCAATCCATGTGCAAAATAATGTATAAATCATTAATATATATATATATATATATATATATATATATATATATATATATATATATATATATAAGCAACTTGTCAGCAGTCAATATACCACAAATCACCCTTGAGCGCTTAGCTTTGGAGCGGGTAGAATTGACATCAACGTGTTTGAGTGGACTCACCAGTTTTCAATCTGCTTGTTTGAATCATCTTCAAGAAGCGAGAGCAAGATCTAAAAAGTCAGCCAATCTAAGAGTGATCTCATCTCACAATCCTCACACTAATGTGGCCTCCTTTGTAAATCACTAGCTGGTCTTAAATGCCACTTATGTTTATCGCACAAACTTTCATAACTGAATCAATAAGCTGTCACATCCTCATACGTCGAAACCGATGGGAGAGTCCATATTATATATATATATATATATATATATATATATATATATATATATATATATATATATATGCAGATGGACTATATCTGTAGAAGAGACAAATCGAATGAAAAAGATAAGAGGAAAAATATACGTTCTTTTGAGCCGACATATTTCGACTTTAGCAAATCAAATGTGATGGTTTTATTTTGCAACAAGTATATATTTTACAGTAACTAATCTTTTTTAATTTAAGAAAGCTCTTAAATATTCATCAGGTCAACTGAAAAGTTTACGTCATAGAGCATCTTGAAAAAAAAGTTGTTTTTTTTATTTAAAGACGCTCATAAATATTTCAACATTTGCCTCGACATTTCAGTTAACCAGTTGAGAGGAACACCAGAGAATAAACGTATCTCAGTGAATAAGTCCGTGTGAATATGCAAAGCTAAGTAGTTCTAGAATAGACAGAGCTAGTAATTATAAAGGAACTAAAGCAGATATCGTAGTAACTCATATTGGAGCATGTAAAAAAAAGGGCAGTCGTCATGGAAGACAATCCCATTATCGGTGACGTAGGGAGCCAAGCTTGACAAAAAGTTTACAGCAGAAGAAGAAGAAACAAGAGTGATGTAATGGAATAACCAGTCACCCCCATGAACGATTACACTATAGGTAGTAAGTACCTATAAAGTCCACTGTCAGAGAGAGAGAGAGAGAGAGAGAGGTCAGTCAGTCAGTCAGTCAGTCACATAGATTGTTCGTAACTGTCGAACTCTCTGCCTTGAGCATAGAGGGACTCCTTTTATGCGGGTTCTAAGGGAATATTTTTGGCCAAGCCTACGGGCTCGGAGAACCCAGGGTAGACTCGGCCTTGTGCCACGTACATCCCTCGTGGTGGTGGGGACTATTAAATATTAACAGCGCTCTCGCCTGTTCAACTGTCGAACTCTCTGCCTTGAGCAGAGAGGAACCCGGACGAGGCTTTGACGAAGGGCAAAGTTTCGTCAGGGAAGGTAGACAGACCCTGAACCCGTTTATGCGGGTTCTAAGGGAATATTTTTGGCCGAGCCTACAGGCTCGGAGAATCCACGGTAAACTCGGCCTTGTGCCACATACATCCCTCGTGCGAGGGATGATAAGTATAACAGGGAGAGGGACGAGTGAGAGAGAGACGACGCAAGCACGTCCGACCTTCAAGTTAGTGGCACTCACTACTAGATTGACCTGTGTACATAACTGTACCGTATTTCCTATTGTTCTTGTTGTGTACAATAAACCTTTCTTCTAGTATCCACCTGGTGTTATGTGTTTATTCCCTTAGCATGGAATATACCAAAGAGAAAATGCATAGTTAGGAAACCATGTTCTATGATCAGGATTGTTCTAAATGACAATAAGCTACAGTAATGTTTTTTTCCGCTTTTTGTTTATCTCACAGCGCATTTGATTTTTTCGTTAAACTTACGCGGCTCACATAAATTATGATGGTAAAAAAAAAGAAGAAAAATATTATGAGGTTAAAAAAATTGATTATAAAACATTATGATGTTAAAGAAAGATTAAAATATTATGATAGTAAAAAAGGAGTTAAAATATAAAGGTAAAAAAGAGTAAAAAATATATGCGGTTAAAAAAAGGGGTGAAAAATATGATGGTAAATGAAGTGTAAAAAAATATGATGGTAAAAAAAGGAATAAAAAATGATATGATGTTAACAAAAGAGTAACAAGTTATGAGCGTAAAAAATTATGATTTTAACGAAAGATTAAAAAAAATTATGATGGTAAAAATGGAGTAAAAGAAAATGAGTATAAAAAAGAAGTAAAAAAAATATGCTGGCAAAATAAATAAAAAAGGAGTGAAAAATTATGATGTTAAAGAAAGTGTAAAAATATGTTTGCTAAAAAAGTAAAAAAAAAGGAGTGAAAAATATTATAATGTTAAAGAACGGGTAAAACTACTATGATGGTAAAAACAGAATAAACAAATTTTATGATGTTAAAAGTGTAAAAAAATGTGATGGTAAAAAAAGGAATAAAAATGATATGATGTTAACAAAAGAGTAACAAGTTATGGTAAAAAAGCGTAAAAAATATGATGCTAAAAAAGGAGTAAAAGAAAATTAGTGTAAAAAAGTAGTAAAAAATATGCTGGCAAAATAAATAAAAAAGGAGTGAAAAATTATGATGTTAAAGAAAGTGTAAAATATGTTGGTTAAAAACGTAAAAAAAGGAGTGAAAAAATATTATAATGTTAAAGAAAGGGTAAAACTACGATGATGGTAAAAACAGAATAAAAAAATATTATGATGTTAAAAGTGTCAAAAAATATGATCGTAAAAAAAGCGTAAAATTATGATGTTAAAGAAAGACTAAAAAATTCTGATGCTAAAAACGGTGTAGAAGAATGTGGGTAAAAATGAATAAAACATATGTTGGTAAAAAATTAAGAAATTATGATCGTAAAAACTATAAAAAACAAATTATGATGGCGAAAAAGAAGAAAAATTATGAGAGTAAAAAATAATTTTAAAAAATCGTGAGGGTAAAAAAGTAGTACAAAATATATGACGGTAAAAAAAGAATAAAAAAATAAGTCTACTTTTTATGATTTTCTTACTCGCACAAACAAAACAATATATTATAATTTGTAATAAAAATATAATTAATTTTTTTTTAAAGCAACAACATACATTTATCTTTCCTATTTATTATAATATAGAATTTAATGAGTTTTAATACGTTTTTTAGGCGTCCTGGATGTGATGTTCAACTACACCCGGTAGCAAGGCCTCTGATCGAGACATTTTGAGGCGTTTGAAACCACTTCTTGCTGTTTTCCTATGTTCATCCTGATCCGGGATGGTAGCACCTGTTAGGGGGTTCCAACTAAGGATTTTAAATCTTTCGGGATTTTGATAAATTCGGGAATTCAAATTTCGGGAATTTAAATTTTTAGGATTTCGACATTCGGTATTTCAGGATTCGGGATTGAAACCCAATCCCGTTTTTCTTTAGCGGTATATCCATCTCTATGGGCTATTTAATACCGAAATTTAAATATTGTATCCTCAGCTTTAGATAATCAGTCAGCTATGTGCCATACTTGATACACACTTAGGCAATCATGTATCTCTCGATACATGACTGACGAGGAAGATTTTTTGCCGCGTAAGTTGCTATTTCTTTCTGCGGTAGACCAGTTGCTATCCAAGGCTATAGAACCCGGTCTGTCTTGCTATGTACCCATAGCTGGGGGAGAAGAAGAGGATTCATACCTTTCAAAAGGTTATTAGCACGTAAGTGAATGTAATGGATTCAACTGGAATTTGAACTCGGCTCTCCGGTTCCTCAATCCAGGACGAAGAAGAAATGGATATATACATTTCCCAAAGCTAGTTATGTGAAAGTGAGAGCATCGAAGTCGTTAGGATTTCGAATAGGACTCGCCGATTTCAGGCTTCGAGGCGCTAACCATTACGATTTCTTCACACCCAGACATATCTAGGTGGAAGTGGAAGCAGGGGACGTGTGCACAACGAACACACAACGGATATTTTTGGATACGTGACGTTGCACCGACATTACTGTACTGTGCGCTCAACAATATTCCAGACCCCAAACTGGCCGTTTATACTCAACTTGGGCAGTAGCTTAAAAAAAGTTCGCATATTTAAAAAATAAAATAATGACTAATGTTCGCCTAATATAAGACCCAAAAGCCACTCAAGGTAGAGTGTTAATGTATGGAGTTATATTAGTGTATGAAAGATAAAATCTTTAGGAATTGGTCCTGATTTGACATCTCGAATTCAGTCACTCTCTCATAGATGTGATGTAGCTTACCTCTATTTTTTTCTACAAATATTTTCATGGCAACTGTTCAGATAAGATATCCTTCCTGATTTCCGGAGTACATTCATTTAAGCTTGCTACTAGATTGGAATTTAGGTCCCACCCTTTTACTGTAGAAATAGTTAAATTCAACCGACACTTCTACTGCAGCAGTTTCTTTTCTCGCACTTCCCGAAAGTGGAACTCCTTTCTGTTTAATTGCTTCCTCGAAAACTACAATCTTCAAAAAATTAAATGCAACGTCAGTCGCCATCTCTTCTTGCCGTAACCCCAGTTCTTCTTTTTATCCTTTTCTCAATCCCCTCTATACACAGTCTTTTCCCTCACTTTCACTGTCTGTAATGCTTTGCGTGCTAGTGGCTCTCCCGCCTTACCCTCCCGCCTTACCCTCCCGCCTTACTCTCCCGCCTTAAATGGGTGTATAGAGCTGAAGCAGACGTTAGAAGGAACCGGTAAATGAATCTTAAACAGGGAATAAGGGGAAAAAATCAATTGTTCAAAATGCCGTGGAGGTGTGTGAACAGGACGATTGGCGAAAAACCAGAATATTATTCTTCGCTTAAGATATATATATATATATATATATATATATATATATATATATATATATATATATATATATATATATATATATATATATATAGAAGGATAAAAAAAATTTTTTTTTTTTTTGTGAATCAGAAATTTAGACGAAGAGTATAACTTCTGACTGCCTCCTGGAACTTATTATCCATTTTCTCTTAATGAAATCTTACAAGGTTACATGTCTGTAAATTTACAAAGTGACGCCTCAAGCACGTTGTAGGGTGTCTGCAAAGAAATAAACCAATAAATAAAATGTGTTTACAACCTTTATATAACATTGCAGTAACGTTATAGTATAGAGAGCTTGGGTGAGCGGTTATTATAATTCCAGTTGGAATTGTTATATCCACTTACGCGCAATAACCCTTGGAAAAGGTATGAATCCTTCTTCCCCCACCTATGGGTTAATTAGTAGAAATTGCATTAATAAAATCATTATTATCTCCAAAAACTTCGTACAATCTCAAAATATCTTCGGGTTTTAAATAACCGACAAAATGTTGGTAAACAGTAAAAAATCAAATCACTTTTAACATTGTCATTTTGTTAGTTGTCTTATCTTTTTGCTGTCAAAAATGCCTATCTCAGATGTAGCACAAAACTGAAAGTTTGAAGTACCCACTGAAGATCGAAATTATTAATCAGTCGTAAATCTATAGCGAGACAAGCTTGCTAAATATTACACAACATTGTGGCGCCCATATGCTGTTAAATATGATAGTCAAAGTTAAGCAATGCACTTATTAAAAAATTCATTTATTAGGCTTTATTATTATTTTTTATATTAATTCCTAATCTCAACACACCATATTTTTAGAAATTTCTTACCCTGATATTTCTAAGAGGAATTATATATACAATAAAGTCTTGCTGGAGAAAATCCTTCCTTACGAAACTTCATATAATCCCTTTCCTCAACTTTATGCCACGTTTTTCGAATTTCCGGCGTCTATATTCTGACTGTATTTCTGGTTGTTTTTAAATGGTATCTTTACAGTAGGGTGTTTCTCCGTTTTTTTTCACCTTTTTGTGCATACATTATTCTAATTTTGCTTAAATAGTTATTGGCGTAAATAAATATAGAATAGATATTTCTTATCTACGCGGGACATGTTCCAAAGAGCCCAGTGAATATTACCTAACCATATAAGAACCTTTGAAAGAATAAAAAAAGAAAAAAAAAGGAAGAAAAGGGTTAGGGGGAGAGAGTATGAAGAGACAAGAAATTAATGAAAAAAAGGACGAATAACAACAGCGTCCGATACATACGCGCATAGACACACGCACACGACTACATACACACGCATACACGAACACACACACACACACACACACACACACACACACACACACACACACACACACACACACACACACACACACACACACACAAAAACTCAACCTAACACCCAAAAATTATTTTTTAACATAGTATAAATATAGTGAAAATGTGGAAATCCGAAGGCAATTACTAAAATCTCCTGACGAGTGGATCGAACTATTAAAAAAACTTTCATCTGCGAATCTCCGGCGTCGGGGTTCTAAATATAACATCAATCAGTTAACTGATACATTTTATATTTGTATTGATCGTATTTGTACATATATATATATATATATATATATATATATATATATAAAAGAACATAGAAATCAACACTTAGAGGCGACAGTCTGTTTCATGCTAGATGCAATCGTCAGACGCTCTGTCTCTGATATTGAGCACTTTATCCCATAAATATAGCACATCTTAAGACTATATATATGTGTGTGTGTGTGTGTGAGCGTGTGTGTGTATGGAATGAAGATCTATACATTTTTATGTATCAAGTAATACATACCAAAAAGTTGTCTTTAAAAAACAAAACCCAAAACACTTTATTAAAAGAAAAAAAAATAAATTAAAAAATATTTTATAAAATATTTTCAAAATTTAAAAGTTGAAGCGCCTCTCCTTCATACTCATGAGAAACGAAATGCGTCACACGAAAAGCTTTTCCAATTTTTCTTACATCTTTCCTCCATATATATATATATATATATATATATATATATATATATATATATAAACTCTAAGGACATTTGTGTAAGAGCCGATAAATTAAAAAAAATATTTATAAATGGTAATCCCTCACACTACCCTCAAAATCCTCACGTACAATATAACAGAAACACACAACCTAGATAAATACAATAGTAGGAGGTCCGAAATCGATACAAAGACAATCAAAATAGCGACTAAGTTAAATTTTGCAGATCGAGTTGAAATGATTTACACTGAGGATGCCTACATTTTATTTAAGGACCATAAACAGAACTTCATTATCAGTACAACATCTAGATTAATAAACCTAACAAAAACAGAATTAGGCCTAATCTCCAAAAATATAATTAAAAGAATAACCGATAATTTACTAATCACAACCAATACTAACCTTTGGAAGGATTCGTCTGGCACTATTAAATGGTTCACTAATTGTCGGGACCGGAGAAGAAGTCTCTTATATCCGGGCTTCTCTTATATCCGGGTTTGGTCTATTTTGTTTAGGTAAGTATGGCTCTAATTTGGGACCAGAGAAAATCTCTCTTATATCCGGGTTTCTCTTATATCCGGGTCTCTTATATCCGGGTCTCTTATATCCGGGTTACACTGTAACTGACTTCTATTCCTCTATCACTAGGGACCTCTTTGTCAATAGTATCAACTTTGCAAAGAACTATATAAAAATAACGGATGATGAAAATAATATCATCTTAACGGCGAGACATTCAGTGCTACTACTGAATAACTCCACCTGGACTAAGTGCCACAATGAAGAATTCGATGTCTCCGTAGGAGCGTATGAGTTAGCCCAAGTTGCTGATCTGGTATGATTTTACATTTTAAATGTACTTAGTAGAATCGTAAAACCGTAACAAATAGGACTGTATAGGGATGATGGACTCATCCTCATCCTTAATAGCAATGGTCCACTCGAAGCCAAATTAAAAGGAAAAATATCAGGACCTTAAAATTCCTAGGGTTTAAAATCGAAATTTTCTCTGACCTTAAAATATTTGACTACCTAGATATCACCCTTAACCTTAATGATGAAACCTTTAAAGCTTACCATAAAGAGAACGAAACCACCAACTATATTAATATCGGTTCAAACACCCCAGTGCAATTCTAAGATAAATACCCAAAACCGTTTGCACCAGGATTAGTAAACTATCGTCCAATGAAAAAGTCTTTAATAAGAATAAAGAACTATATAAAAGGCCCCCCACAAAAGTGGTTCCAAATATAAGCTGTCTTACGCGACCACTATTACTAATGTAATACCTATACACGAAAAGTCGGATATAGGTGTAAAAATAGGAAAAGAAAAATCACTAAGTTCAATCTTTCCTTCTGCAAACTCAAGTGTCAACATCAGACAGTACTTCTTAAATTTAATTATTTAACATTTCAAGAAAAAAAATACTCTAAATAAGATATTCAACAGGAAGTAAATCAAAATTAGCTACTCCTTCACGGATAATATGTACCAAATTATTAATTCGCATCACGATTACATTTAAAGTAAATTCTATGAGAAAAAAATCTAACATGGAACCACCTCCCCTGTAATTGTAGAATTAAGGAAACTGCCCAGTAGGGGGCAAATACGGATCCATTAGGGTAGTATGCCAGGCAACAATTACCCTGAAAGAAAATACGACAAACCATAATATTTACAGTGGCATTTCTGCAGAAGAATTTAAAAAGAGAATCAATATACACAGACATTCTTTCACCCATCCAAAGTATAAACACCAAACAGCCATTTCGAAAAATTTTGGAAATTGAAGGAAAAAGGGTCTGAATCCTCAAATAAAATGTAAAAAAGCTAGGTTTAGCGAACACACCCAATAGTTTTAGGGATAGGTGCAAGTTTAGAAGAAGAAAAAACAGGATGATAAAATATAAAGATCACTACAAACTATTAAATCAACGGAGAAAACTAAACACGAAATCCAGGCAGAAACAGATTCAAAATTACATAGGAATACATGTGTATATATGTGGAGGTGTATATGTACGTATTGCGGCATATATGTATGCATATGTAAATGTACATATAAGTATGTGGGAAGATATGTACGTATATAAGTGTGTTGGACAGCATGCTTTATTTTATTAGGTGCTTTGGTGTTAACCACAATCTATAAATCCATCATTCAACTAGTTTACCTTAATCTTAACTAGTTTAAGTTTAAGTCCCCCATCACTTATTAGTAATATTGGATCTTTGTAGTATAAAAACTATTTACTGTGAATTCCAGAAAAAAAAAACACAGTTGGAGCTTGTGGTTGGAAATGCCACATAGTAGGAATCGGTTTTTAGCTGCAAACAACGAAATGCTCTAAACAATATAAACTCTAACTCCAGACCTCTTCCTCTCAATAAGATAC
Source organism: Acanthosepion pharaonis (assembly GCA_903632075.3). NCBI lineage: Eukaryota > Metazoa > Mollusca > Cephalopoda > Sepiida > Sepiidae > Acanthosepion > Acanthosepion pharaonis. The sequence continues at coordinate 1,712,964 of CAHIKZ030001824.1, read as the reverse complement.
CTAACGCTCTCCACCAGTCCCTTCTCATTAACAAGGCGACTACCAGAGGAGAACTGACATTGAAAATAAATTTAAAACAATGCTTCGAGACTTAGGGGCTGATGATAGCGGCGTAGAGATTAGCTTGAAATTGGATCCAACTTCTGTATGCGTCTCCCGGTGCGCTGGCGGAAGTGAATGGGGTTCGATCGGAGCCTTTCGTATTGTTTAGCTCCATTCGTCAAGGTTGTCTGCTTTCCCCTTTGCTTTACGTTTTTGCCTTAGAGCCTTTCCTTCACAATTTAACGACGAATACTGTCCTATGCGTAATTTCCCTACATGGTGCTGTCACTTCGGCCAGGTATTCCGTCCATGCTGAAGACATCTCGGTTCTTGTGTCGAGCAGAGCCAAGATTGACGAAGTCAGCAAAGAAATCAGTGGTTACGAAACGGTGAGAGGCGCTAAAATCAATCGGGATATGTCT
>CAHIKZ030001824.1:1672500-1707500 GCA_903632075.3 Acanthosepion pharaonis | reverse complement strand
TTTGCTTATTTCCGATGTTGTTGTTGCCGTTGCTTTAGCATTTTTTTTAAAAATAATTCTGTGACCGCTCAGTAAATAGCATTGATCGAAAATATAGAATAAGGCCTCGATGATATATTTTAACCTGCACCAGTCCTTCTTGAAAATGAATTTTCTCATGACTGCTCTTATTTGCCGGGTTGAACAGTTTCACAATCGGCCAGAAGAGTCCTATGACAGGGGAAATTTCGTTTAAAAGCACAATATTAGGCCTCGCCTGAACGACTGCTTTTCGTGGTCAAGCCAGTTAATGCGTGCCGGGCTAAATGGTAGCTTCAGCTGGCTTGTAGGTTGAAGATTCAGTTCCTGACAGAAAGCGCAAATTTCCCTTTAAAATAATTTCTCAAACATTCAAGCCGGACAATAAATAAATATACCATTTAATAAAAGAGAGAGCGCGTACACAAATACGAGTATCCACTAGGAATTACGTTTAGAATGCTTTATATATATATATATATATATATATATATATATATATATATATATGTGTGTGTGTGTGTGTGTGTGTGTGTGTGCGTGTGTGTGTATTGTTTATATTTAGGCCGCAATTTTTCATTGATGCATGTTTCATTAAATAATATAGACAAGTTTTGTCTATTTATTTTAAGTAAGTTCCTTTCATATTGTCTGATATTTTTGGGCATTTAAAACAACATGCTTGGCCGCATACACAATTCCGGTAAATCCTTATTGAAAACACAGCTATACTTAAACATGAAACAATAAACAAACCTAGAAATTCTTGAAGCTATATACATACAACAGTTGAAATCTAACCTAAACAAAATAAACTACGAAATCTCAACAAATATTTTTAAATGACTATAATTGATAACAGAAACCAAATTGAAAATTTGCAAATTTTTCATTATAGCATGTCCAAGTATTTTACAAAAGATTAGAGACGATTACACAATATTTCTACTTCAATTTAGGTTTATAGTTTGTAACCATGCAATGAGATGAAGTAACATAAACTGTAGATTTGTCTGCGGAATATCTTTACATTATTGTTACATAATTATCGTGAAATCATTAAGGGTTTTTTTTTGTCACAAAAGTTTGTTTGGTCGTATATTAATTTAAGATATTCCTTTTTAGAGGCTTTATTTTTGAAATGGAAGAAGACTATTTTAAATTCAGAATTTGGCTATTGCCTATCAAAATGAATGGAAGAAAATGATCTAAAAGTAACAATGGAAAAGGGAGGTAGCAATGCGTAAACGAAATAGCTCCAGTTTGTTCAACTTAGCATTTTAGCTTAAGTATTCTAAAATGCTGCCAATAAAAAAAGGAGAAAATGAAAAATACTTAACAACAAATCGAATATAACATCAACATTTTTAATATTCTTATTTATTTGTTATGTAACTAAATAAATAATTGTCGTCAATGTTTCCGTAAAAATTTATATTTCCTGTAATAAATTCTTCATAAATATTATTATTATTATGTTACTTAAGTGTAAGGTAGTCCTACATTTACAATTCCTTACGGCTAACCATGAAAAGAAATGTTGATCAAAACTGCCTAAAACCTTTAAGCGGGTATTGCGGCAAGATTTTAGAATATTCAAACCGAACGCGTCAAATCTCTCTATATAAAACAGAGGATGTCTGTGTGTTTGTCTGTGTGATACCTTTTCACTCGAGATTCATTCATCCGATTTTGACCAAACTTGGCACATACATGTTACAATGTAAGAGATAGGTTCTTAGTGTAAAAAGTCGATAATTTTTCAAATTCAATAATCCATAAAGCCGGTCAAAAATCGATAAATTCAATATTTTTCATCCGATGACGTTCAAACTCGGTATGTAGGTTACTTACACCATGACCAGCTCAACGATACCTCACTTTTTTATTTCTACGCCACTGGGTCTAACGAAAAAGCGCTAAAAAAGAAAAATCGATTTCAACTCAAATTTTAAACTAAGAACTCCCTCAGTTTTTCCATCAATCTAATACAAACTTCACTCACTTGTAGCCAACAAGTAGTTGATTGTTTAACAGTCGTTTAACTTGATAACTGAATCCACTCATATAACGAAAACCCGCGTAAAGCGAAAAATGGTGATTTTTATTGGTTTCTTTCTTATTTTTCGTTTATCATTCAACCAATTTTCATCAAACTTAACAAATGCTTTATAAATGTATCCTCTTTTACATCCCTGGTAGCACACTGACATATTGAATTTCAAAAACTCCAAAATATTTGTGGTTTGAAGTGGGTCTTCATTTTGCCTGTTTTACCCGTTTATGTCCTCAGCTAACTTTGATTGAATAAATACAGACGACTTCTGCTATAACGATAAGTGCATTAATTCAAAATGTTTTTTAATGAACTTACTTTAAACTAATTGAAGATATAGACTCTGTTACATCTAAACATGATACTGTTTTTGCTCCATTCTAATCGAACGCTTTTTCTGATCGTCCAGCTGAATATAGCTGCTAGTATAAAATAATTGGGATTAAGAGGACAGATGGTATGTAGTTGAAAGACTACATTGAATCCATTGAGAGGTCAGCTGCTAAGAAAGTTGATTCACTGTGTTGTACTAGACATTATCTTATCGTCTGTCACTTTTCCTCTACAGCAACTAAACTTTTTCTATAAATATTTTCACTGTAATTGTTCTAAAGACTTTCCTCTATCGTACCTAGACGGTATGAATGGAAGCGCAGTACTAGATTGGCGGCAAGGTCTCAACATTTTACTGCTTAAAATGTAAGACTTAACCGTAGGTGTTATGGTAAGAGTTTCTACTATCACAATTCTAGCTTGTGTAACGCCTTTCCGCGTTCTTGCTTTTCGGTCAAATTTGATCTTCAAAAATTAATTCAATTCTCGGTAGTGGATACGTACTGCTGATGAGTCTCAAATATATGACGAAACGGCAGTCCAATGCTTTCTAAATTCTGTTGAATATTTTTCTAGACTCGATGAATTACGTAATTATGATAAATAGCGAAAAATGGTAACTTTGATTGAAAAAATACACACTACTTCTGGTATGTCAATAACTGCATTAATTCAAAATGTTTTTAATGAAATTACTTTAGAGTAATAGACTCTGTTATATCTAAACATGATACTGCTTTTGATCCATTCTAATTGAACGCATTTTCTGATCGAGCAGATAGATATAGCTGCTAGTATAAAATAATTAACAAGTGCTTCATAAATTTCAACAGAAATTTTAAACTAAAGACTCCCTTAATTTTTCAATCAATCTAATACAAACTTCACTCGTAGCCAACAATTAGTTGATTGTTTAACTTGATAACTAAATCCACTCATAGTGTGAAAACTCGCGTAAAGTAACTATATAATTTTTTAGAGCAAACGTGAAGTAGGTAAGCATATATATATATATATATATATATATATATATATATATATATATATATATATATATATATATATATATATATTAAATTTTTTTATGTTTAACGTTCTTTTTTATAGATACAACTATTTAAGTAAATGCTCTGTTTATAATAAACAGTATTAAATAACATTTACCGGCCTGAATGTCCGAGAAAATTTTCATAGAAAATATTTGTCCTTTGACAGGATTCGAATATATATATATATATATATATATATATATATATATATATATATATATATATATATCGTGAAGCTAAGGGTTAAAAGACAAAATAGGATGATTGGGAAGAAATGCAAAAGTAGAAAATTCAAAATTGAAATGTTATATACTTTTACGACTAGCAAAGTTCATTGATGGAGTTCTTGAACCAACGTAAAAAATATTCTGCTCGGCACCGCAGAGTCGGATTAATTTTTCCCTATGTAGATCATCACTTAGTTGTCTCGGATATTGGTGTCCACAATCTTAATAACATACGGTATACAGATGGAACAATGTTGATAGCAGACACGGAAAGAAAACTGCAAAAACCCTTACAGAATGTAGAGACGGAACTGGAAAAAAACTGCAAGAAGACAGAATGTATGGTTGTTGGTAAAGAAATGAGCTCAAGGCGCGAATTGCAAATCGATGGTACAAGAATCTAACTAGTGCGGAAATTTAAATACCTGGGAAGTTTTTTTTTTTTAACAAAGAACGGAAGTGTGACATTGTAATGAGAAGGTGTATTGAGATAGCAAAGGATGCTTTCCAAAATCTAAGCAGAGTACTGAGAAATAGAAAAAAAAATTCGTTATAAAAAAGGAAAAGAGTACTAAAAAGTTACGTGCTATCTCTCCTTCTCTATGGCAGTGAGTGCTGGATGATCTCCTAAAAGATGAAGAAGAGACTTGATGCTATAGAAATGTGGTTCTATAGAAGAATACTGAGGATACCATAGACCAAACATGTAAGCAACGTCGAAGTTTTAGAGCAAACTAAAACAAAAAGAAAATTTATACATAACATCAGGAAGAGACAGATGAAGATTGTAAAGTACACAGTGAGGAAGTAGAGCTTGGATATTCGGATAATCACCGGATAGATTGAAGGCAAGAGAGACAGAGGAAAACAATGCATGACCTACCAAGAGAGATTAAGTAAATCGATGGCGGAACAAGGTTTACAAGTTATAACACATAGACGAAATTTATTAAGAACTACAAAAGAAAGGAAATTGGGGAGAGCCATGATCGTTTATGCACTGAGGGGACACGGTACATAATGGGAGATACATGATTGCTCTTTAATGATAAAGCTACGAGTGCTAAAGTACAAGCGTCACTGAAATCGACCGAAAAAAATCTTGACGTTTTATTGCACTAAGGAATGGAGTTATATTCGCGATCGATACGAAGTTAAGCAACACCAAGACTAGACAGTACCTACTTGGGTAATCGCTTGTAAAGCTCAGATGAGTGCGGTTGTTGTGTAATGGATAGGCGTTGGGAACGAGTAATCTAGAGGATTCGTTCCATTTCATTTATTCTATATATATATATATATATATATATATATATATATATATAAGAACACCGTATTATATATCTTACTGTTCTTCCTTTATATATATATATATATATATATATATATATATATATATATATATATATATATATATATAAAAACACCGTATTATATATCTTACTGTTCTTCCTTTATATATATATATATATATATATATATATATATATATATATATATATATATATATATATATATATATTTATATACATTTCAATTAAAAGGTGCAAATATAATTTATAAATTCATGAATCATTCATACAAAAAACAAATATAGATGTTAATGATTTAAATGGCGAGAATACATCGTAGCAAACTATATAAAAAAGATACATCAACCCCCGAACCTGTATATGAATGATATGATCTCTGTTTATAAATTCCAGTTGCATAAGGTCTTTTTAATTTTTACAAGTTTTCGTCTGTTCCTACAGACATCATCAGGTATGGAAGTAGATTTTGTTCTTGTTTTTACTTCTCAGTAATAAGAGGACAACGAAAATAGAGATATAATCCCAAAAAATGCTATGAGAAATTTTACTGATTAAATCTCTATTTTCGTTGTCCTCTTATTACATATATATATATATATATATATATATATATATATATATATATATATATATAGATAGATAGATAGATAGATAGATAGAGAGAGAGAGAGAGAGAGAGACAGAGAAACAACTGTGACGTCGCCCCTCCTTGGTCGCAGCGTCGACTCTGTCGTTCGATCTCGTTCGCGGCTCCAACTGTGACGTGACGTGATGTGGCCGCCCAAGGGTCGATCCTTGTCACGGACAGCACCAGTTGTGACGTTTTTTGCCGCGGCGTCAGCTGTTCGCTCCTCGCTGCTCCAAGTGTGACGTTCCAACCCTCTGGTTGGATGATTACCAGCCTCGCCGTTCCCCAACTCGCTTACAACACCTGGTTACTAGGGTAACTGTACTGATCTCCGGTCTGCCTACCCACGTTGTGATTAGATCTTAGACAGACGGGATCAAACAGGAGTCAGGGCCGTACGCCAGCTGGGTTCAACGGGGTGGCAACACACAAGTAAAAGAAAAAAAAACTCACGATGCAAAAAATTACTGATAAGAAAGGGTAACAACCTTTTATATCTAATGTTCGTTACATAAAAATTATTCTTACTTCCCGACCCGTTTTGTGGACTGTGGCACCAAGCTTCTATCATACAATTTAAAGACTTCGAGTTGCCTACTCTCTAGAATTTTGTATGTCGGAGTGTGGTTTGGTTTCGACACTGGGCGCTAATCTCTACCAGTCGTTCACGGCTGATTCTTCTCTTCGGCTTGAGTTGGACGAGCTTATTCGCTTCGGCTTGAGTTGGACGTATTTCTTCACTTCGATTTGGGTTGGACGAATTTCCACCTTCAGGCTTGGCCTGGTTTCAACTTCTTCTAGACGCAACTGCAAGTAACTTCTTCTTCTTCCGTCCAGCAACTCTTCTCGCCAAGGTCCGAACTCTTCTCTCTGCCGTCTGAGGTGAACTCTTCTCTCTGCCTTCCGGGGCTGAACTGATTTCTGTCGATTGGGGCCCTGCTTTTATTGACGCCGCAACAAACTGGGGTGGGTCTGTCGGCGTCAGGGTTTCTTGATAATTCCAAAAGTCGCATTAGTTCTGATTTCCCATTATCGCTCTTATTTTCACCCCTACTTCCTCACAGTGCCTCTGGGGGGGGCGCATACCCATCTCTCCCGGTCTCTCGTATGTCAGGTGACCGTTTTCGACCAATGGGTCCTGGTCGAGCGTCCTTTCTCCTCTTTCTCGCATATCACGTGACCGCTTTCGGCCAATGAGACTCTGGTTGGGCGTCTCCCGTCCTTCGTGACGTCTCCAATCGGGCGTTGTCTATCCCGGTTTTGTTCTGGGAAAGAAACACCTTGCTAAAAAAAACAAAATCCAATTTGGCCTTTTTCGCACGCATGAAAATGACAATCTCGGCCTTTCTCACCTTTTGGTTTTTGTCAAAACAGCCCGCCGCTAATTAGTTGTGACTTCAGGAAGAATTTTTCTCGTCTCGCTGGCGCTCTCTGTGAGCTAGAACAATTGTTTTCATTTCTTTGTTTTTGCTCAGACCTGATAGTCAAAATCTTAATTATCTGAATTGAAAATATCTTCACTTTATCATCGTGGGGGTTCTAATCTTCAACAGGTCAGGATCTGTATACAATTCCAGCGGTCACCTTCTCATCCCAAAAGACACCCCTTTCCGATTAATATTTCGTTTTCCATTGTTCTAAAAATCCCATTTCTCGAAATTGATAATGAGCTCCCACATTCCGTGGACACAAAAGTAGGCCAGATGTTTTGACCGATATTTTTATCAATCGTACGTATGTTCATCCACTTTTACCATGTCTGTTTTCTTTTTATTTCTTTTATTATCTCTAGGCTTATTCTTAATTTCTATTGTTCGAAATTCGGTCAGGCGCGTTGGCCTAGATATCTCTTGACACGTGTTTTCGCTTATGACCGGCTTTTACATTATCCATCTCTCCCTCTCTTTTTCTTCCTTTCCCTTTTTTTCTTTCTTCCTTCTGCTTCCCTTAAGATCGCCTAAATACAATTAGAGAATTATTCTCAAAACTCAATTATTCTTCGTCTAAATAACTAACAACTGGTTAATAAACCGAATAAAAATTAAATCATATTTCTATGAATATTTCTTTTTAGTTTTTCTAATAATGCAGGGTGCCACACAACAGTAAGATATATAATCCAGTGTTCTTATTGATATTTTTATTTTTACAAAACAGTGCTCAATGTAAATTTACAGAGCATAAATATTATAAATAAACTGATTTAAAATATGTTTTTTCGCTACACAGTAATAACCATGCTTCAAAAATGGATGCTAAAAACTTCAAATTTAATTTTATAATTAAATTAACATCATTAGCTCCATTTCATCTTCAAGCGAATTTTGGAGTAACTTATTTTTTAAAACTCAGTAAATTTAAAAAAAATAAGTTACTCCAAAATTTGCTTGAATATGAAATGGAACTAATGTTTTAATTTAATTACAAAATTAAATTTGAAGTTTTAGATCCCATTTTGAAACATGGTTATTGCTGTCGTAAAAAACATTTTAAATCAATTAATTTATGATATATATATATATATATATATATATATATATATATATATATGTTTGTGTTTGGGTATATTTTGATGTATTGAGCTTATCATTTCTACCAGTTCACACGTTAATTTTTTTTTTTTTTTATTGATATCCGTGGAAGGATATTGGTTTACCTATAAACAATGCAGGAAGTAAAGTATAAACTACTTTTTGGAAACAGTAGTAGCTTTCTAACCCGGAAAAGTTCTTTGAGAAAAACTTCTTTCTAATTTTCCCTAACTTCAGAGCCTATATGTTTATTCTCGAAAGATTGACGCCATGAAAATGTTCGTGTCGTCTCAGAACGATCGAAAAAAAACATCTATCTGAAATGTAAAAAAAAAAACAAACAATTCATAACATTGCCTCTCCCTGAAATGTCTTGAAATTGTCTGCCTTAATCAAACCAGCGAGGGTTACACATACAAAGAGACTGATCTGTGACCTATAACCAAATATTCCCAGGGTCCTATCTATCAAAATAACTCTCGTTAGAAGCCCACGCATAGTCACAGTTGACCGATCATAATTAATTGTCGAATTCAACCCCAAGATCCATAACCAGCGTGGCGTTGCTTTTTTAAAACCAAGTCTACCATTTTCTTTATCGAGGCGAAAATTAATAACAAATATTTCAGATATTATTGATAGAAAGTCACTGGACTTTCATTAGAAATCTAATTCAATTTCTTTCTTTTTTTTCTTATTTACATTCTCCATTCTTTATTTAATGATTCTTTTTTTTTGTGAGGTGGGGTTAGAAAGCTCAGAGTTTCCTCCGAGGACGTTTGTAGTAGACACTTGAAAGAAAGGCCCTCATTAGATAATAAGGATTCTTTTTCTTTTATTATTGTTCAACTATTGCAAGGCCTTAGTGTCACACATTGTCTAGGGTTAATGAATGCGGATATTGTAAGTTCGTATAAGTTGTGTGGCAAAGGCTCTATCTATGTAGGACCACTAACGGTTGATCCTCAATACGAAGTGGTTAAGTTTGTAATGATCAGGGAAGCATCCCCTCGACAGTCCGTACCACAATGCAATAGTTTTGGGCAAGAAGCTTTCTGAGTGGAACTTACTCTTTACATATGGAATATAAAGTGAATGAGGATGTGTCGATTCAACTTACATGGCATGGTGTGTCTTTGTTTTTAAATTAATTTAATCACAAGCAAGGCGATAATGCCACTGAGACGCAACGGGCTACTAAGAATGAAAAGACTTTAGAAGGAAGCGGAATTCCTATCTTAAACAGGAAACAAGTGATAAACTTTTATTCCTGTTCCAGAAACTGATGAGGAGTGAGAAGCGGACGATAGGCGAACCTGTCTACTCCTGGACATGTGAAGGTCTTGACTGTTGGAACCAGTTAATGTATTTCCAGCGAACAACTCTTATGAGAAAAGCATAAGTACAGCGAGAGGCGAGTAAGTTTCAGCTTTCGGAAATAGGTTGAATGGTGTAGAACAGCCATGGGAAAACTATGGCTCGTAAGCCACATGCAGCCCGTTTGGCTTGCCGAATCGCAAGCCTTATTTAATGTGGAAAATAACGTTTTTTAAATGTTGTGTTTGTTTCATTCTCACTTGTTCACTCACATTCTGTCTCACGCCAAGAGGTTGACAGATGCCGGTGTCAAAGGGAAATAAATATTAAATGTCTGCGTAACCTACCTTACTTATTAATTGCAGTACTGTTTTGAGTACAGATAACAATATACATAATGATTAAGTATAAGGTTTCTTGTATTTTGTAATTTATCGTTGAAGGTAGCATTTTCAATATTTCAACCCATTGAGGATCTTCATTAAGGAACATCATATCTGTAAAATAATTTGCTTTAGAAATGAGAAACATTAATATCGTTTCTTTTTTCTCTGAAGAAGTATCGCATGTTTTCTTTTATAAATTTGTTCTATTTTCAAATGAATAAATCATTAACAAATCAATCTCTCCAAAAGTTATCAGAAAGTGAATATCAACCGGAAATCGAAATCCGTTTGCCGATTTCTGGTTCCGCGCCTCTAATAATTAGCCACCCGCGCATCCATCCCTGAAACTAGTAGCAAAAAAGATTTAAAACTGTAAAAAAAAAAAAAAAATAATTGTAAATATATATATATATATATATATATATATATATATATATATATATTGGGGAAACCGATATCTGAATCTACTTGCCAATTCTGAGAATATCTTGTAAAGGACCATGCATCAAATCATGAACGTCTGAGGAAAGCCGAAGAAAGATATTGGAAACATTGTCTCTTCCTAAAGCCTACTGCAATGATTTATCCTTATAAGAGTCAAATCAGACCGAAGATCGAGCACTGCTGACCGATCTGGCCTGGAACTGCCCAAAAATTCATGGCAGAATACAAATGCTTGTACAAATCCTTGGATTCTTTCAGCATTACAGTTTCTTTTCCACAGAAGACATGTCGAATGCCTATTGCTTCTCTCTCGCTATTTCCATGGCGAATGTTCAGACGAAAAATAGCCATTTAAAGCTTTTCAAACGTTTAAAACTAGGAGGGCACCATGCTGCATACACAGAATCGAATCTTCCTAATTCCCTTCTTATATCACTGGCTAGAAGAAAGTTCAAGTTTTTCCACGAGAACCACGATATTGTAGAACAGACTCCCAAGCCGAAGCTTCAACAATCACTACAATTTTTACCTCTTCAAGTCTAGAGTTATATATACTGGGTATTCTCGTAATCTGCAGTCGCTTCCTTGCTTTATATTCATTTAGGACAGTTATTCGATAAACGCTTAACTTGAGTTTACCTTTGGTGAATATTCAGCAAAGGCAAATTAACACTAAAAAATATACATTAATGGCAACATCGGAATCAACGCCCTAAATGACTCAAGAAGCAAATGGTAAATAATGTGTGTCAGTATTTGCATTGTTCGAACTGTTGTCCTCATCTTTGTTGTATTCACAATGTTTTGGTCGTTATATGTTCAAGCCTTCTTCAGGTGATTGGAATTTTGAACTGAACCCTTTATTTCGTCCACTGGGGTAGATTGTTCTAGTTCCACGTGCCATGTTCCTTCCGTATATCTCACTTATCTCCCTTTAACACAACTCTCCAAGTTATCAGTCGTAACCAGGTATTGAACTCACAACACTTTGGGTCAAGTCACTGGATCCAACCAACGCTTTTATCCACAGGAGTATGCGTCCTTGAGGATATCAGTATACGAAGTTTTGGGGCTTGTAAACATAATGTCGCAGTATACAATTTTTTTTTAGCAGAGCTCATATTGCATTGCACTTTTGTTGTTATTATTGCTTTTCTCTAGCACTCCGTATTACTGATTCAAATATTAAAATAGTTTCTATGCTTAGCCGGCTTAAGAGATCTTTCGCCAAGCATACAACGGCCAAAACGTCGCGAATATGACAATAAAGATGATGACAGCAGTCCGAACAATGCAAATAATGTTAATAATTACAATACCTCACCTCAGAAATATAGACAGATCATGAAGAAGGCCGGAGCATACTACGGGCGAAACGTCGTGAATATGGAAACAAAGATAAGGACAACAGTCCGAACAATGTAAATAATGTTAATAATTACAATACCTCACCTCAGAAATATAGACAGATCCTGAAGAAGGCAGGAGCGTACAATGGCCGAAACATCACGAATATAACTATAAAGATCCTAGAAATATCGGCCTATGCTGAAGAAGGCTGGAGAGTGCAACGGCCGAAACGTTGTGAATATGACGATAAAAATCAGGACAGCCGTCCGAACAATGTAAATAATGTTAATAATTAAAATACCTCACCTCAGAAATATAGACAGATCCTGAAGAAGGCAGGAGCGTACAATGGCCGAAACATCACGGATACAACTATAAAGATCCTAGAAATATCGGCCTAAGCTGAAGAAGGCTGGAGAGTGCAACGGCCGAAACGTTGTGAATATGACGATAAAAATCAGGACAGCCGTCCGAACAATGTAAATAATTAAAATAGCTCATCTCTGAAATATAAACAGAAAGTATGTCACGATGGAGAAAGTATTACCGAGAGAAAAAAAGGAGCAGAAGAGAGACATAATCGCCCACGTCACGAAGGGATACACCATAAAAAGCATGTAAGAGAAATAGCGATAAAATATACAGGGCGATCCAAGATACGAAAAGTGGAACTTAATGATAATATTGACGATCACACAATGTGTCAAATATTGATAATTTTTGAAGCCTCAAACAAAATCCAAATATTATTTATGTTGCTTGTATTGTCCTTATCATTGTTGAAATTTTTTAAAACCATTATTTAATTAGAGAATCTTTTAATTGCTTTTATAGATAATATACATTAAAGACGATATTGTCTGGAGAGAAAAAAAATAGACGAAAAATCAATTTTCATAAGATTTGTTTTCACTTTTTTTTTACAATTTTAAATTGATAATTTATAAAGTTTTTAAATCTTTTAAAATTCATTTTCAATGAGATAATTTTCAGGAAATATTTTTATTAAGTAAAACTAATCATATATTGTTAGGCTCATTACAATCTGACAACCGAGAATATTTTAAAAATAATTTCGATTCTGACCTCTCGAAAGATCACCAAATACAAGTCCTAAGGACGAATCAGTTCGAGGTTTATTGACTGAATTGAACGTGAGAGAAGAATGTGGTGGTAAAGCAACGACTCAACTGATAGTAGCAGATAGGGCAAAAATAAGTGCAAGGAGGGTAACCGACAAAACCACACGTCCAACCTTCTCACGAGCAAAAAACCCGATACTCAGAAACAAAAACACGCTTGCTTTATACAGCCGAGGACCGAGCATGATTTGCATGCGAATGACGAGACAACGAGATTTCGCGTTAACTGTCCGAGACCGCCTGGCATAAAACATGGGCGCCGCCATTTTGGTTCCTCGCCGTCGAGCAACCGTAGTTTGCACGACACACAAATTCGCGTGCGTTTCCAAGGTAGGCCATTTTCACAATTTTCTCTAAAAAGGAACTAATAAGTGAAGATGAGGATTTTGCTGATAGATGACGATGGGCCATGGACTTGAAGATGACAAGATTGTTGTCTTCTGGGAATCCTTCACATGACAGTCTGTTCCACAAAGTAGCGATTCTTGGGAAGAAATTTGCGGAATGGAACGCGCTTCTTATCAAAAGAATACAGAGAGAAACATTTAATAACAAGTGTACCCGTGCCATTCAAAATTAACGGTATAAAGAAATGTTTTTTAAGTAATATGTATTATATTGCAAGTAATTTTCGTTTAACCCAAGTACAATGTTTTCTGTGTAACAATTCAATGTTATATATTTGGAGGGTTATATTTAAGGATTACCAAAACGATTGGTCACGAATACTTACACTTATAGCTATTGAGATTTTGGATTTGACGCATTTTCATGATTCTCCCTTTTTTGGTTTATCCATGTTCATATAGCCCCAAAATTAACTGCCTAGGATGTCTACACTTTCCCATAATCTCAAACCTTCCAATCAACAACTCAGTGCCAGCTTTGTATGTTGCAACATATATATATATATATATATATATATATATATATATATATATATATATATATATATATATGGACTATTATATTTAAGGAATACAAGAAGGATTGGTCATGAATGTTTAAACTTAGAGATATTGAAATATTTGATTTGAGGCATTTTCATAATTCTCCTCTTTTTATGGTTTTCGACTATTATATTCATGTTTATTGTTCCGAGTATAAAATTCCGACTTGCTTGTGTAAATTTCTTGAAATAGGCTCAAGTTTTGAGATGCAGTATAGTCATAGAAAAAAATCTAACTAATGTCGATGACGCTTGGGCTTATTAAGCAAGATCAGGAGAATCTAAAATACGTTTTTGTTTCATTCACTATTGATAGAAAAGAAAATTGTGTATGGTATTTCGGCTGCAATTCCTCTTTTATCAAATTTGATTAAAGCACTCATCAGACTTAAATATACAATTATCAAATTACACGAACAGGCAGCCAACAAGGTAAGTAAACGCAGTAACTTGTCAGGTGTCTTTAAGGAAACATGCTCCTGAAAAAATTATTTTAGTTGAGATCGCTTGGGAGGAAGTGTGGTTTGTAAAAAGTGACTATTATGGCTAATAATGCAAGACTCTTCGGTAAATCGAATCGAGTTCTCTCAGTCACTGTGTGTTTATCTAAAAAATAAATATGCTTGAATTCACCTTTATCTCTGCCGTGCGCCAACGGCTTAGTGGTAGAATCCCTGACTAACGCTAATTCAGTCGGGTTCCAATCCTAGCTAGAGGAAACCGGACGTCTATTCACACTGATGAGCTGTGATACAGCGAAACAGTCTGTCTGTGGATGACAATATATATGTATCTGTGTATCCTTGTGTGTGTGAAGCAAATTTTATATCATATATATGTATTTGCACATTCATATATTACTTTATATTATCATATATTAAAAATATTATATATATTATTATTGGCATCTCACTTTCTCTCTCTCTCTCTCTCTATATATATATATATATATATAGAGAGAGAGAGATAATAATATATATAAGATAATAACGTATAGAGGTTGATATGCCGCTAGACAAAAACAACCAACCAACCAATCTTTCTTTTGGAATTCATAATTGGTCCGAAAAGTACGGTGATAATCTAGCAGGAGGGGTGGCTCTCCGAAGGAGGAAAACAAACAAAACATATCTGAGATTATTGGCTGTTTTTTTTTTTTCTATACGAAAAATTAAGACGTACCTTTTTTTTTTTATTTGGCCTGTTTTTGTTTGATAAACGTTGAATATCTTTTGCTGTTTCTCAGTCAGAAAGAATTAGAACATAGACATAATCCATTTATATCGATCTGCAACAGAAGGAAAATGTGGTTTGGAGAATTTTCCCCGGAATTCAGATTCCAATCGATCGATGCTTTCAAGTATGTTTGCAGTTTTGTGCCATATTTTTTTTTGGCACCATTAACTGCATACATTCGAAAAATCCCGATTTCGTTAAATAATCACATAGAAAATACCTACATAGTTTCTTCTTCGTTCTCTAAATGCCGTCTTTGCCACTATCTAAGGAAAGTAATTTGTCGGGCGGAAACAAATCAAGAGGACGTAACAATTTAATGAAACGGCAGACCAACATTTTTGGTTCCCTGAAACTAGAACAAATATGTGGGCCACTATAGATTCGAGTGTCCAACTTTCAAAATATAGGCTATGACATCTAGGGGTTTCGGGCGTTGCAAGCCCGCAAGAAAAAATATTTAAATTTGGTCAGTTATAGAGGAATTTTGAGGCCATATGAAACCGGAGTATATTCGAACGGGAACATTAGGAACTTCAAACCATTGCCTTATGATTCTATTACAAAAAAAAACTTATTTAATAACA
This sequence comes from Acanthosepion pharaonis, assembly GCA_903632075.3. Lineage (NCBI taxonomy): Eukaryota > Metazoa > Mollusca > Cephalopoda > Sepiida > Sepiidae > Acanthosepion > Acanthosepion pharaonis. The sequence continues at coordinate 1,691,934 of CAHIKZ030001824.1, read as the reverse complement.
AACGGTTAACGTAACTGACCAACACTTTTGAACATTATTTATTGACTATTGTCCTCATATTTGTCGCCATATTTATTACAACGTTTCGGTTGTTGTACGCTACTGCCTTCTTCAGGTGGTTGGAATGTCGAACTGAACCCTTTATTTCGTTCACTGGGGTAGACTGTTCTAGTTCCACGTGCCATGTCTAATCGATGTCAGTTATCAGTTAGCTCCTGTTAATTCCCCTCTCCAAGTTCTCCACTGCCTTAACCGGGTATTGAAATCACACTCTTTGGATCCTGTCACTAGATCTAACCAACGCCTTTATCCACTGTGCCATGTGTCCTTGAGGAGATCTGTGAATGAATCTCTGGATGTTATAAACCTAATGTCCTCGCATGTTCTCCATATTTGGGTCCCTAACAGGTGCTACCACCCCTGGTCAGAGTGGACCTGGGAACACCAGCAATTAAGAGGTAGTTCCACGCTCCTCAAAACCTCCAGATTAGAGGCCTTGCTGTTGGATGTAGTTTATCGTCATACACAGGACAGGAAAATACAATAAGAGGCATTGCTGTCATATCCTCTGACGACATAATTGAAAATTTAAAAAAAAAGCGCCATATCATCCTTGCAATTTGGGTAAATCGACGTGGTCTAAGGGTTATGGTATACCATATCTCGCTTGATCAATTATGACTGAATAGTGAGTTCAATCCTCACAGTGTGCCCTATAATTTCAGACTTGTTCCAAAATCTAAGCTGCGCTTAGAAAATCGCCATAAGCTTTGGACAATTCGATGTGGGTTAATGGTTAACAAGCATGTCACGTTAGACCAATTACAAATGAATAGTGAGTTCAATCCACAGTGGGTGGCCCGGAATTTCAAGCTTGTGCCAAATCTAAGCTACCCTTAAAAAAATGCCAATAACTTTGGACACGACGTGGACTTATAGTTTACAAGCATGTCACGGGAGACCAATTACGGCTGAATAGTGAGTTCCATCTTCAGTGGGTGGCCCGGAATTTCTGAAGTGTTCCACATATATCGCTTCGAAAAACACCATAAAAGCTCTATCATTAAAATTTTTATATGAAAATAACTGAAAAAAAAATCTTTTCTTGGGATGGGAAACTTCGAGCCTGTCTGCGTTAAGCTCAGCAGATATCAGTCAGTTACTAGATAATAGCTAGGAGCAAAATCACTAACAGCTTCTCACCTAATTACTAAACGTCTAAAACATAAATTTATTAAAGTAAAAGAATACTAAAATTGTAGGCAATACCAGTCTTCATATATTACAGTGAATGCTGGGAAATTTACAGCTGAAGAGTAGCTCTGAAGATGTGTTTCGTTCGAAGAAAGAAGAGAAATTAAATATTAGCAGTAAGAAGATAGAATATACGTCAAGACTAGCTGTTAACTGCAAGAGGTCAGAGTATGCAGGATGAAGATAGGGACAAAATGACTATTAGGTGTAATAAGACATAGTTTTCAGAGGAAGCAGGGACAAAATGACTAACTATTAACAGGAGAGATTATACGTAAAAAAATAGGAACGAATGGACTAAGTATTGAAAGAGGACTGAGTATGTGGGAAGGAAACAGAGAGGAAAGGTCTAAATATTAACTGTAAGATGACAGCGTATACGTTAAAGAAAACAAGGAGGAAAGCTCAGACTGTTAACTGTAAGACGACAGAGTATACGTGATGGAAAAAGGAACGCATGGACTGTTAGCCGTAAGAGAACAGTGTATTCAGAGACAACAGGGCGAAAGGACTACATTTTGTAGTAAAAGGACAGATTATATGTGAAGGAAAAAGGGACAAAAGGACTAACTATTATGTGTAAGAGGACAAAGTATTTGGAGGACACAGGGACGAAAGAAATAACTATAAGAGGACAGGGTATACGTGAAGGAAACTGGAACGAGAGACTATTACGTGCAAGAGAACAGGATTTGGCGGAAACTTAGACGAAAGGACGATTAGCAGTAAGTGGACAGTGTATACGTAAAGGAAACAAGAACCAATAGACTATTTGAAGTGGACAGTGTATACGTGAGAGGAACATGTAAAAATGACTAAATATTATCTATAAGAAGACTGATTATTTGGCCGCCAGCAAACTTGACAGGGCAAGGTGAGAGCTACGAATTTGAAACTTCAGAATCAAGCAAAATGTAATTGTTGTGCATTCCGGGATGAAATCCGGTCTCAAATGAATGACAAACGCAGGAATGAAATATAGCAAATAAATGTATTGACGTAATAATACAATTGGTAATACGGTTAGTAGATCCAGAAATGCGGTTAGTAGCAATAATAATATATATACAGTCTGGGAAATTCAGTATCGAAGTATGACTTCCTTCTGAGTCTACGTGCTCGCAACTGTGACTCCTACAAAGGGGTTACCTCACACTCTCACTCTCTCACCGTATCACTGTATATAACCCCCGGGTATTCACCGGCAGCAGTACAAGTACACACTAGGCGAGTCCACTTGTATAAAAAAGGGGTGGACCCCTTAACAGCAAATATATCGGAAGCCTTCTTACAGTCGACGGAAAATCTGACACAGAAATCCAAGATACGTTTTAATCATTAAAAATATTTTTAAGTGCTTTAAGAAAAAATAAACTTTATTTAAAAGCAATGAAAAGCGAGTTGAACTCACATTTAATACCAATCCTCCTATATCGCAATGCATGCATTTTCATCACAGATTAAGGAGAGATCTGATGAAGAAAAAGAGATATAATTCAGTCGAAAGAGTATATGAGCAACGAGTATATTTTAAGCGCAATGTATGCAAAACATACACGATACCGATTGCCATACAGGATGTAATTTTCACCAGTAAACATATTTCAAATCGAATTAGAAACCTGCAACGAGATGCTGATTATCCGTGACATCTCTGGAGAAAACATCAAGTGCATTCCCTTAATTTTGACGAAATATTCCAAATGCCTTCCAAATATATTCTCAGCCGGACGACAGATCAAAACACGAACATTGTCAGAGGTGATCTACCTTTTCCCTCCCTATGTTGTCAGCTACCGCTGAGTTTGTTCTTTTTTTATTTCCCTTCGTGTTACGTCTTTACGGTGTTCTTGCAGCCTTACATTAAGTGGGGGCGGCCTGTTTCTCTTTTCTATTTCTTACCACAGCTGCAGGGGATGGCATAGACACAGTCCTTAGTCATGTTCTCCTCTATGGGGAGACGTCTTACTCGGAAGAAGTGTCTGCGAACTGTCGAACCACACTTGAAGTTCGTCCAGAAGATATGTGCACCACAGATCTTTTGTATTTTCTCCGAAAATCCCTTCACATCGGATAAGCAGACCAAAGCAGTTTTCCGAGTGTTGTTATTCTCTTTTATCGTTCCAATCCAGTTTGTCGGAGCTGCTGCCATGTACACTGTGTAATTGTTACGTTGTAGTGTACTGCTTATACAGACAGTTTCTTGATTATATGTGTCTGGGGTGCTCATTCTTACTTTTGCCTTATGTTGTAAGCAGCGGACGATCGCTTTCTTTAAACTGAATGGTTGGGGGGGGGGTGAAGTTGAGCTATTGCCCATTGCCTATTGGCCTGCGGTATACTGATGTCCTGAGCCCAGGCTCTGTTCGAGATATTAATACATCCAGGAAGCCAAGTTTGTTGCCGTTTTCCCGCTCCATTGGGAAATATATCGATGATCTTAAAAGAGTTCACATGTTCCAGTACTTGCTTAGGATCTGAGACAGTATTCCTTCTGTTTTCATTGTTGGATCTTGCTTTACTTTAGTTACTATTTCTAATGAGGTGTTCTAGCTTTCCTGTATTTCTCGATTTGTCCATCATTACAGTCGCATTGTCTTAGGTCAGCTGGTAGTATGATGATTTTTTTCATTCTTCTGTATGGTTCTTATTGCCAACCTCTCCTGTTTCGTGATGTTTGATTTGGGAGGCTTGGCTTTCTCCATTGTCTATCTCACTTTCCATCTTAGCTTATCCGCCGAGCCTCAGGGATGTTTAAACAAAGGTAAATTGCACACACACACGCACACACACACACACACACACATACACACATGTATATATATATATATATATATATATATATATATATATATATATATATATATATATACATATTTAAAAAGAAAAAACAGACCACTTTAAGTTACCATTATAAAATTTATTTCACCAGAGCCCTTTTAAAGGACGCCGGATCATCAGATAGCACTTCCAAAAATAAAATGAAACGAAAAATAAAATGAAAATTGATGGGGAGTGTAAGGTTTTGTAGTTTAACAGAGAGTATAAAAGGGGTAGGTAAAGAGACATGGTACAGTATAGAGAGGATTAATTTCATATCTCTCTAAAACATACTTAGTATTGGGGAGGAGGAGTGACCAGACTGGATTTACATTGAGCTCTCAGGATTTCATCCTCCTTGGGATTACCCATACGGATTACCAAGTTCTTCATAACTTAACTATATATATATATATATATATATATATATATATATATATATATATATTATATTAAAAGTTGACTGTGGGCACTTATCTCAATGTGAATCTACCAGGAAGATGGATCAGGCAGTTCATACAAGCCTAGAGGATTTTAAGCATATAATTACTGAGTTTCTGGAGAATTTGGCTGGAGCTCGAGTACTGACTTATACTGACGTGTCACAGGACGTGTGCATATTGAATATTTGTAAATCTTTGTGCAATCGGTTATAAAAATCTACATCCCTTTGAATATATTTTTCGAATTTTGATAAATAAATATTTTATTGTTCGACATGAAGCCTATTTCATTTCGTTTCCCTGTGACAAGTAATTACTGAGATATTCATATTTTAAATGAAGTCAAACATTTTGGACCAGACTGATTTATATATATATATATATATATATATATATATATATATATATATATATATATATATTAAGCATTACGCCCCGAGCAAGGCGTGAAGCCACTAGGATGCAGGGGTTTGCAGAAGATTTAGAGCGAGAGCAGATAGGAGTGATAGAAGAAAGGATGAGGAGAAGGATAGTGGATAGATCAGGGCAACTAGAGATGTCGATTGCCATTACATTTGAATAGCTGGAGATTATAGCTCTCAGGGAAAAAGTAGTTGAGAAGGGTGTTCCACAGGCGAGAGGTTCGAGGTATGAAGCTATTGAAGTAGATGTGACGGCTACATTTAAAAGTTTTTACAGTGCAAGTGTGAGAGCGGGATGCCAGCCTCGTATTCATGGAGTCTGGGAACCAGTGAAAGCAACTCAACGGAGCAATTATCCTGAAAGTATTTGTAGAAAAGACAGAGAGAGGCGACGGCGCGTCTGTGAGAGAGTGACTGTGAGAGAGTGAATATGAAGTATAGATCAATAGAATAACAGAAAGTATTAAGATAGATATATTGAGGATCAATTAAATAGATAAATAATTACATAGATAAGAACAGACTGTTTATATATATATATATATATATATATATATATATATATATATATATATATATATATAGAGAGAGAGAGAGACTGTTATATATATATATATATATATATTTTATGTATAACAGTCTGTTGATATCTACGTATTTATGTATTTATTTATATATTTAATTAATCCTATATATATATATATATATATATATATATATATATATATATATATATATATATATATATATAACAGTCCGTTACTATCTATGTATTTATTTATGTATTTAATTGATCCTTAATATACCTATCTTAATATTTCCTTCTCAGTATCAATAGGAACAGACTGTTATATATATATATATATATATATATATATATATATATATATATATATATATATATATATATATATATTATTACATTCTTTATTCATGATTCTATTTAAAAATAAAATAATCAATATACCCAATCGATGAATCCGTACGTATCATCAATGCAATGAAGAATTGATATTCATTTCTTACAGGCAAGTTTTTTTTTTTTTTTTTTTTTTTATCGTAACAGGAGTATGTGATATTTCCGACTTCGAATTTCTTTGTAAAATTTTTAAAAAATGCATTAAGATTTTCATTTATCAAAGGCTTAATGAGTTTTTTTTATTACTATCCACTCAAGATGCATCTTAAATATATATATACGACGTGACTTCTAGACTTCTTCAAGAGAGATATTAATTCAGGAACGACCAAAAATCACATGGAACCAGGTCTAGACTTTAGGGAAGGTGGTGGCTAGCAATCATCACCCTCAGTTACCAACGCTTCTTCCCTTGCGCCCAACACAGAGCACCCAGGGGAAAAAAAACAACAACTTTGGACAAGTTTTGCGCATTTTCAGATCTTTACGAATACTTTTTTTTGTACACTTGCAACTTCAACTCCAAAGTGTATGCTTATTGTCTTTAGAGACATAAGACAATCCACATCCAGAAAATTGAGAATTTTCTCAATCAGCTCCGATCTTCTAACACACCCGTCCACATTGTCTCTTTTCCACATCGCGTTCCGTTTCTCACATCTTCTCCACTGTCCTTGAAACTTTTTGTGCCAGCCGAAATCACATACTATGCTCAGAAAATGTTAATCCATAAGCAGTCTGGAAGATTTCATACCTTTCTGGGGCATTTTGGTACAGATTAACAGAAAACTTATTGCAATTCTGCGAACTTGTCCGCTGTGACAATCACTGTTTAGCAGGGTGAGTTCAAAAGGCTTTTGCAACAGTCCCCCCACCCGATTTCAGTCTGGCATAACAAAAGTTGGCATGTCAATTTATTACATGTACATTAATTCGAAACTAAAAATACCATAATTTAGGAAAGTTATAAATGCCCCTCGAAAAATTTACTCAAAATTTCATTAATGCGCGCCCACACCCCACCCACACACACACACACACACACACACACACACACATACGCACACACACAATATATATATATATATATATATATATATATATATATATATATATATATATATATATATATATTTATACTAGCAGCATGGCCGCCGTTGTCCGTGCATGATTCAAAAAATCGTACGACTCATACAGCAATCGCTATCACTTGACTTAAAATATTTTTGCCCTTCCTTGCCTTTAAAGGAGTGCCCTTTGCCGTGCTTATGTTGCTACATGCCTTACTTCTTGCCTATCTCACACTGAGAATTTTTTCTAAGCTCTATACTAAACATTAAATCTGTTACGAAAAAAGAACTAAACAAAATGAACACAAAACGATCAGCTTTAAAAAAAAAAGGACTCGTAACTGGAAAAACCGAATGAAAAAAGAATGTTAACAACAAATACTTTTTAACCCTCAAACCAGTTCTGCGGAATCAGAATCAACGTTGAGTTTAAGCAAGCGAATGAGCCAATTGGAATAAAGTGTCATGCAGATTTAAATTTTTCCCACTCCTGACGAATGCAGCTATCAATTTTTTTGCATGCTAGCATGCTAGTTGACATTCGTGTCAGTCAGCTGTTGGCTCTCACGCTGGCTAATAAAATCTTCATGCCTATTCGGGGCAGACTGCTATTGGCTCTCACTCTGGCCTGTACAAAATGGCCGCAAATTACATGAAAACTGCCGTAGAAACATGAAGAGATCGATTATTTCCACTATCAATGGGAGTTGGGAAATGCAAAGTCAGTCTTAGCCTTCCCGCTAACTTGGAGCATGTGCATGTAGATTTTGGTGCAAATCCGTCGAAAATTGCCGCCATGCATTCGTTACACACACACACATCCTGCCTTTATATATATATATATATATATATATATATATATATATATATATATATATATATATATATATATATAGCGGTGTAAAAGGCACCAACATTCATACAAAGTCTTCCATCTTCAAAGTTCATTTAAGAACCATCAAGAGAATGATGAATAATTTAAAAAAAATGGAACAGTAGAGAAGAAAACTGATTGAGGAGGCCACAACAGCAAGAAGGGATCATCATTTCAAGTTCAGTTTCTTCATGAGCTTCCGATCCTTAGCTATGATTAATTAATGATGAACATGTCATTTTCGTTTATGATTGATTCATCACGATTCTTCTGTTAAGCTTGGAGAGTAATTATACATTCTCATTACTCAAAGTAGAGTCAAATAGGGTTATAAAAACCTCGGAGAATTCCAGTAAGATATCTTTAATCATTTCTAAGAAACAGCAGTTCAAAGCTTAATCTAACAAATTGACAATTTTGCTTTTACACGATTTGTACAATTTTTCTGTTACACACGGTATGCATACACACGCATACAAACACACACACAGACAAACACACACACAGACACACACACAGACACACACACACACACACATATATATATATATATATATATAATATGATATAATATAATATAATATAAAAGGCTCAAACATTAATATTCCAAAGAATATAATATAAAAGGCTGGAACACTAATATTCCATGGTTATAATTTATTACATTGGAATCGCAATCACGATCCAATTCATCAGACCTACAAATTCATGTTTTTTTCTCTTTGAATTTGTAGGTCTGATGAATATCCAATTTATTACGATTCATTATGTGATTACGATTCCAATGTAATAACTTATAACCATGGAATATTAGTGTTTCAGCCTTTTATATTTTATTCTTTGGAATTTTTGTTTTGTTTTTATATTATATTTGGGCATTTGGGCTCTACTTGGATTCTATCATCTTGGAAATATATATATATATATATATATATATATATATATATATATATATATATATATATATATATATTTTAAGTAATTCATCGAGTCTGAATGAAACCACATATTCCGTGGTGGAACTCTGACTGAGTTCTCTGTAAGAGTTCCACCACGGAATATGTGAGCGAGCGGAGCTATGTCGAGTCTGATTTGCAATTTATTCGTCACCAAGACCAATTGGAACAGCTGGTATGATGTTTGCTCGACAACGTGACTGTCAGGGTTTCAATTCTCGGTAGTGGATGCGCACTGCTGATGAGTCCCAAATATATGACGAAACGGCCGTCCAGTGCTTTCTGCATTCTTTTGAGGTTTCTTCTAGACTCGAGGAATTACTTAAACATAATTATCAAATCCTCCTAATAATATATATTGCGAGATTTTGCTGAACGAATAGTGTTCCTACAATAATCGTGATGAAAGCAAATCGATAATTTAATCATTTTGGTTGGTATTTATTTCATGTACTACATGGTATGATATTTTATCATATTCGATAGAATTTTCGTAATATTAAAAATATAAGCATTGCTAACTTCTCTTGATATATTGCTTATTTCGCCTTTATCTAAATCTGTGACGTAAATACTAATTTGATTAACACATTTAGGATGGCAAATGCTTGCTTTGAATAAGAGAAACAATTTAATTATAAAAGCCGCCGATAAAAAAACATGTCTTAGGAAACATCGCAAAAGACCAGTTCTTAATTACAAATATGATTGTTTAAGTTTGCATATGTGAATTCATCTTTTATGCGCAGCGTCCGTTCTAAACGTTAGCGACCATGGCTCTCCGCAGTTTCCTGTTCATTGTACCTCTTATATCTTACTAGCAGTATGGCCCGGCGTTGCTCGTGCTTGATTCAAAAATCGTACGACTCATACAGCAATCGCTATCACTTGACTTAAAATATTTTTGCCCTTCCTTGCCTTTAAAAGAGTGATCTTTTCCGTGCTGATTTTGCTACATGCCTTACTTCTTGCCTATCTCACACTGAGAATTTTTTCTAAGCTCTATACTAAACATTAAATCTGTTACGAAAAAAGAACTAAACAAAATGAACACAAAACGATCAGCTTTAAAAAAGAATTCGTAACTGGAAAAATCGAATAAAAAAAGAATGTTAACAACAAATACTTTTTCACACGCAACCCAGTTCTGCGGAATCAGAATCAACATGGGTTTAAGCAAGCGAATTAGCCAATTGGAGTAAAGTGCCATGCAGATTTAAATACTTGTGACGAATGCAGCAATCGATTTTATTTTTGCATGCTAGCATGCTAGTTAACATTCGTGTCAGTCAGCTGTTGGCTCTCACGCTGACCAACAGAATCATTCTGCCTATTCGTGGCAGCCAACTATAGGCTTTCACTGTGGCCAGTAGAAAATGGCCGCAAATTACATGAAAACTGCCGTAGAAGCATGAAAAAATCGATTATTTCCACTATCGATGGGAGTTGGGAAATGCAAAGTCGGTCTTGGCCCCCTCTCTTACTTGGAGCATGTGCGTGTAAATTTTGGTGCAAATCCGTCGAAAATTGCGGCCGTGCATTCGTTGCACACACACACACACACATGCGCGCGCGGGCGCACACACACACACACACACACACACTAACATCCTGCCTTTTATAGATATCATTTGTTCATCTCTCTCCTAAACTCTGTAAAGACTCATCATTGTCTTACACTGTTTTGTATTTTCTATACATACTGAATTAATTTTCTGTCCATATGCTGGCGATTTTTTCCCAATATCGCTTCTGGATTGGGTACCTCGAGACCGTGTAAGGCTTAGCAAGCTTGTCTCGCTAGAACAGTTACGACTGATTAGTGAGTTCGATCCTCACTGGGTGCCTCCTACTTTCGGCCTTGTGCCATATCTAAGCTACGCTTAAAAATTCACTATCACTTCTGGATTTTTTCTAAAATCCTTCCTAGATATGTCATGGCTACATAGCAATTCCAACAGTTCTTTGTGACTTACTTGCTTTTTCAAAATCTATAAAACTTAGTTATAAACACTTTCGAATTTGCCTTTATTTTCTGACGTCATTCCGGGTATAAATATTGCATTCCTTGTCCCAGTGTCTTTAACGGACCTCTATTGTTATTGTCATATTTTCCGGTGTGATTCTACCGACTTGACGTGTGACGTGTCACAGGCGGTGTACATAGTGAAATCGGTCCCATAATAAACTTATGATGGTCAACACCTAAACCTTTCAATTTCATTGAGTTCGACTTAGTAGTTTTCAAGATAATTGCTTTTAAAGTGATGACAACATTTTGAGGACACCATACACACACACACACACACACACATATATATATATATATATATATATATATATATATATATATATATATATATATATATATACACCTAGTGAGCCAGACAAACTGACCTAGGTTTCATTAAACGGATCGTCAGGGAAAGTAAGGCCTTACTTTCCTGACGATCCGTTAAATGTGAAACCTAAACCTTTGTCTGGCTCACTAAATATCTAGGTCTGCTCTACGGTTTTGTATTGAGCGCTTTTGTTAGTTGTTTACTCGTATCAGGGTTTTTCTTTGGGCTTCAGACGTGTATCTGTGCGATTTTTTGTCGGCAGAAGTTCATGTTTGTAGCTCTTTCTTTTTTAAAACCTTTTTTTCCCTCGAGATTGATTTGATTATTAGCAAATCAAAAATTCGAGGGTTTTTCAAACAAGTCTAGTTATCTATATATATATATATATATATATATATATGTGTGTGTGTGTGTGTGTGTGTGTGTGTGTGTGTGTGTGTGTGTGTGTGTGTTTCATAAATACTTTATTGTCCAGCCCGGCATATTTTTTCGAATAGGATCTATCAAACATCCAGGCCGGTAGATGGAAATAAATGCATATACGATTTAATAAGCGAATAACACTAGAGTGACTACACAAATATGGACATTGATTAAAAATTGTATATACAGTGTGTCCCCAAAAATTTGATATCATTTCGCAGGCCAATAATTTTGGCAATTCTTGTGGGAAAAAAAAAACCCTCACATTTTCACAAAATGTATAGAAACAGATCAAGATTTTTGTATTTAATGTTTTTTTTTTCGTTATCACAATGAGAATCTGCCAGAGATGAACTGGGCGTGGTGGCAATGAATTTCTGATGAAATAGCCGCCGCGGTCACCGGACCTGTCCCCGTGTGATTTCTTTTTATGGGGATATGTGAGGGGCCTGGTCTATGTCCCCGCTCTTCCTGTTAGCATTGATGAGCTCAAACAGAGAATCACATCCGCACTGGATAATGTTACCGGAGCCATACTACAACGTATTTGGCAAGAGCCTACCGACTTGAGGTGTGCCGTGTCACAGGCCGTGTGCATATTGGACACTTATAAAATCGGTCCCAGAATAAACATATGATGCTCAACACATAAACTGTTCAATTTCATTGAGCTAGCATTACTAATTTTCAAGATAATTGCTTTTACAATGATGTCAATTTCGGGGGGGCATCCTGTATTTTGGGTATAATCGAAAAGTTCGTTGGGTTATTTCCTCTTAATTTTTGAAACTGTTACTTGGGGACGCTTTCCTGTACTATAAATACCCAACGATATCATTTCTCGTCCCCTTTTTCTCATGTATCTGCTTAGACGTTAACAGAATGGTGACACCGACGTGAAATTTTGATGATAGCTTTTTTATATGGCTTATTGCCCGATCGAGTTCACGTCCGTTTGCATATGGCTTTTCAGGCAGTTCTATGAAAAGTGGTTTTCTTTTTTCATGTCTCTAATCCTGTCAATGCCGAAATAATCTAAGGCTGCCAGAAATTCTATTACAATTCTTGCTAATCCTGCTGCTGTGTTTCTGGTTAATTTGGTCACTGTTGATTCCACTTTAGATTTTAATGTTTCCGAGGCTTTCATATTCTGTATATTGCTGGCTGTTCTCTTATGTCGTAGAAGAGTTCTGCGTTGTATTTGCATATGAATTATTTTTTTCACTAATATTCAGTGGCCGTTCCTTGATTTTTATGCATCCTATTGTCGGACTTTGTCCATTTCATAATATGTAACGTCGTTTGTTTACATTTGAATACGCACCGAGCAGATATGAATGTACGCTAGAAAATCATGAAAGATTTTAGTTTAAAAACAATAAAATCGACCTAACTTACCGAACGCTCCTCTGTGGCGAAATCGGTAAACGCATGTCAGGCTATATGACGGGTTCCGTATAGGATACAGGTTCGAATCCTGTCGGAGGACGCATATTTTCTATGACAATTTCTCCGACGTTCAGGCCGGTAAATGTTGTTAATACTGTTTATTATAAACTGAGCATTTACTTAAATATTTCTATCTATAAAAAGAACGTATAAACATTAAAAAAAATGTCTGAAAATAATTGTCGGACTTTGTCCATTTCATAATATGTAATGTCTTTTTATGCATATCTGCTTCATTTATAATACTCATTCTTTCTATTTCTTCACACTTTTCGTTGAGAAATTCTTCTTTAGTGTATCTGCATTTGTCACTAATTTTTTGTGCAGTGTTCTACATTTTGTGACATAACCTGACAAATTCGTGTCTCCCTTTCATCATGTCGAGAATATAATGTCACCCATTTCCTTTTTTCTTTGTCTAGGCTTCTTTGGACTGTCCTCGATTATTAAAGCTTTCCTTAATGTGTGCCACTTACAGTTTCCATTCCCATATATTTCTCCTTCATATTCGTGTAATTCAGTAATCTGTCTTATTGCAATTTGGATGCTATCATGGCCGTCATCAATTTCCGTAGATTCACTCTAAGTTTACATATGACTTGAAGATGGGTACTTGGTTATATTTTGTAGTGTAAACCTGCATTCCTGAATCTCTTATTGTCGATTTCATTCTCCTCTTGGGTTTCTTAATGTCCATATACGTTTTGGATATTCTTGAAAACAGGTATTACCTACTACCTGATCATCCGCCATACACCACTGGATCCATTTTCTCAGCGTTCGTTACAAATTCCACCTCCAAATTTGACAAAGTTTCTCCTTGCCTACACTGGCATATTAGCCTCCCATGATGATATTAATTTCTTGCGATTTCCACTGAGCATTGGCCTTGCTTTGAGTACTGTAAGACTTTTCAATTTCTTCTTCCGTACTTTGTGCTGCCGGTGCATATACAACTATGATGGATTTATTGTAAGGCTTTCCTACCGGTTTAAGCCATAACAATTCTTTCAGATAGTTGATAGTATCCCCAAAACACATTATGTCTTGATTTAATATCAGTGTCACCTCTCATTTTTCTTTCTGTCGGCATATATATAATCCTGTGTTTTGTTACTGACGAAATCTATATTGTTTGCCCACATCGTTTCGCATACGTCTAAAAATTAAAAAAAAAATTAATCTATTAATTTAATCTATTAATTTTTACATCATTTAAGCTAGAATAATAAAGTAGGAAAGGTTCTAAGACACATGCTGGTCATTTGACCTTATATAAGCGTGTATAAGTCGAGAAATATGTACGAAAAATCGACGATAAAATTGCGACTAGGCTAAATATTAGAAATCTCTAATTTGGACATCTAAGTATAGTAAATCAAAACTACTAATACTACGCAATTAGTAGAGCTAATACTACTACTAATTAGGCAACTTTAATCATCTTCGATATCTAAGTATAATAAATAAATACTACTACTGCTGCTTCGGTTAGTAGTGCTGCTACTACTACTACTATTACTACTACTAATAATAATTAGGCAGTTTTAATCATCTACATCTAAGTATACTAAATAAATACTACTACTACTACTGCTTCAGTTAGTAGCGCTACTACTAATAATAATAATTAGGCAATTTTTATCATCTTTTACATCTAAGTATAATAAATAAATACTACTACTACTCCTGCAGTTAGTAGTGCTACTACTACTACTACTACTAATAATAATAATTAGGCAATTTTAATCCTCTTCTACATCTAAATATAATATAACAAATACTATTACCACTACTGCTACAGTTAGTAGTGCAACTCCTCCTCCTCCTCTTGCTACTACTACTACTACTACTACTACTACTACAACTACTACTACTACTAATAATAACTGGTGGGGAAACTGAAGAAATTCCGCAGTATTTATTTTTTAAATCGAAGAATTCTGTCTTATAAAATCGTGACTATGATATGTATATGGAGATTTATATTTTCACTGGTAATGTAAACTTTCAACGTGTTATCTAGCTAGTTGCCTCAGCTTATTTTTATAAAATAGGTAGCAGTTACACAAAAGCGATAATTAATGTCTCAGCATTTTGCTAAAATGTCGTTAATTGCGACGTACAAGTCGACCTGGCGTACAATTCAACCTCATGATTCTTAGCTAAAAATTCTGTGTTAGGCATATACCTACCGTATTGGTCGACCCCCAAACATACAGCGAGCTGCCAGTGACACGTAGCATAGGCATAACAGTAAAGTTATGCAAGAGTATACAGTAAACTGTGACAAATCTACGTAAGCTCACATCGCTTACCTGTATATTGAGACACTAACCATAATATCTTTCTGTATGCGTTGTATAGCAAAAAACCTACAACACACACCGGTAGGTACCGTGTATATTGTAATGGTATATGACTTAACCAACATTTAAAATACGTAATGTCTAATGTTAAACACATTAAAGTCGAAATCAATTCCTATAAAATATTATTACCGCAGATTACACATTATGCCAAGTAAATTTTTGAATAGTATCGCTACGTATCGTATGTTATTGTAAAATACAGTATCACTCATCCGTCATTTATTGTAAGATACAGTATCACTCATCCGTCATTTATTGTAAAATACAATATCACTCATCCGTCATTTATTGTAAAATACAGTATCACTCATCCGTCATTTACATCAGTGATATAAACAAACAAACGATGTTTGTTGTAGCGTTTATAGAATACTGAATTTTTGCTACTATTTTATTCTTTTATATTTTCTCTATATTATTTTATATATATATAATTTCTGTGTTAATATACCAAATATTTTTACCAAACACAAATTCTAATGGGATATATTTGTGGCAGCCTGCTAGCGGTACGGTAAGTTGTGTATAGTAATTGTTAGGTGTGCTGTCTTACTAATTTACAACTCAGTGATAAAGGTTTATATTTTATAACCGCTATATTGGTTGACCACTAGTTTTGGAAAAACTATTTGCCTTGAAAACTCGTACGACGCAATTTACAGTAAGATTTTATGACATCGATTTCCGTTATATAGAGCGATACTCGTGGAAATACCCTGGTTTTAGCTACCTATTATGGCAGTGACTAATAAATTCTGTCTGGCATATTTCCCATTTCTATATCATTTCATTGAAGCAGACGTTAAATACACGCATGCGTCCAGATATATAGAGTGATAGCTTTACATTGAGACACCGTTCTATTTACAATTTAGAAGCATTTTACAAAAACAAAATTTAGCGCACACAGACTTTATTTTTATTTTCATTACTCCCAACATTAAAGTGGGCCCTTCCGAAATTAATTTTAATTTATTAAAATTAACAAACGATTTAAGTTAGATAGGTGCTCCAGTATCGTAGGTTTGTTCCGAAAGATGAACATACTTTTATAATGATAGTTATAATTACACAGACACCATCTTAGCTAGGAAAAAGGATTACGGCCATATCACGTTGAAACACTAGTTATCGTACGAGCACCAAACATAACCAACATTGAGCCTGGTCAATAATTAGATATTTGACCGCTTGGGAATACCACGTGCTGTAAACGTGGATGTGCAATTGGTATTATGAATAACGGCCTGGAATTAGAAAGACTATTTGCAATTGCAGTCGAATTCTTTCTATTCACTTACGCGCGAATACTCTTTGGAAAGGTATGAATTCATCTCTTCTCCCTTCAGCTATGGGTTAATTAGTAAGACTTGTATCTCTAAATCTTTATTATCTTCGAAAAAGTTATTGCAATCTAAAATAAATTCTGGCTTTAAATAACTTGCAAAACGTGTTATCAAAATATTAAGAGTACATAGAAATATTCTTTATTTCCGGGAATTTAAAAAAAATCTACCATTTATAAAATAATGGTTAGCAGCCTCGTTCTATACACTGGTCTACAGTTCCTATTCAGATTAGCTAAAACACGAATATATACGGTTACTAAAACTTTTATCTAATTTTTTTTAGGCAAACTCTAATGTTACAATCATCCAAATACGTATTTCATGTCTGTTGGGCAAATAAAAGACAAGATAGAAAAATGTTTTTTTCTTTCTTTTTATGTACCATGTCTTTTCAGGACGTTGGCGATCATGGCTCTCCGCCTCCTTCTATCCCATGCAGCTCTCAGCAAGCTCCTTCCCTCTGCTTCCTCCCCCAGGCCACGTTCTGTAATCCACTTGCTTAAGGCCGCCAGGTATGTCACGCGTTGTTTTCCTTTGTCTTTACGTCCCGTGAGTATCAGATTCTCCAGAATCCTTCCTCATTATGTGTCCCGGAAACTTCAGCTACCTCTTCCTGATGTTAAATATAAACCTCCTCTTAATTTGAAACCTCCCTAATACTCCATCATGCTCGGTCTATGATATCCTTAGCATCCTTCTGTAGAACCATATCTCTGTCGTCTCGAGTCTCTTCTTCATCTTTGAGGAAAACGTCCAACATTCGCTGCAATAAAGAAGAACAGATGTCACGTAACAGCTCAGTATTCTTTTCTTTGTTACCAAAGAAATCCTCTTGTCTTGTAATACTCTGCCCAGGTTTTGTAATGTGTCCTTGGCCATCCCATTGCCTATAAGGATCCCAGTGTCATACTTACCGTCCTCTGTCAAGAATCTTCCCAGATATTTAAACTTCTGCGTCTGCTTGATTCTAGTGTTCCCGACCTGCAAATCACAATTCGGACTCATTCTTATAATGATGACCATGCATTCTGTTTCCTTTAGAATATGCTTGTTTCTTTGAGGAACTCGTCCAACATTCGCTGCCGTAAAGAAAGACAGATGTCACCTAACAGATCATTATTCTTTTCTTTGTTACCAAAGAAATCCTCCTGTCAAGCGATAATCTGCTTCGATTATAATTTATATCGAAATCTTACAAAGATAAGAACGTTCAGATTTAAAATGAATTTTTTTTCCTGTTGTATCTCGATGTTAAACATATTATCTTCTTCCGATTTTTTATTACCTTTTTCGTGTTTTCGTTTTTACCATTATGGCTTTTAAATACACTACATTGCTTAATTAGTAATTTTGCAAGACGATATGTTTTATGGACCTGGACATAAATTTACTGTAGCTGCTTCCAAAATTAGTACACTTTCGATATTTATTGGCCTTTACATATTTATTTTTCTTTTCATGGGAACCGCATTATTTCAAATGAATTTATGGCCATGCCTATTAAGACTAATGCTTTCTGTATATTGTTTTGTAAAAGGTGCTTTTTCTGTTCTTATAATCTTTTATTTGTATTCTTTGATATCTCACCAATATAAATCTTGGAATATTTTATTCCATTTATTTTGTTACTCCCCGTTTCATCTTTATTGTTGTCTGCATTAAATTATGTATCTATTGCCAAGTGGTTAGAATGTTCGCTTTCTAACCATGAGATTTGGGTTCGAATCTCACCATGGTCAATTTTTCAGGAAGCGGGGGAGGTGATTATAACGTGTGGCATATTTAGAAAGTGACTGAAAACCATACCATCCGTTGACACACGCCTTATGCGTGAAATTGGTTAGACGGATTTATAGTTGTGCTAGCACAAAGTCACAAGTCATCGTGACCGAGAGTTTGAGCGTGCTAGCCTTGATGAGACTGTTGATTATGCCAGATAATGCACCCTCTCCCAGAAACTGTAACTAAGGTCCGTTCAGCGTAGTTGAAGCATAAACCACAGGTGGGCTCTCTGTGTGTTGAATAAACACAAATATGCCTGAGCAGGCGTCTGCAACAAGGATTGGCTAGCCGCCCCAGTAGGAGGGCATACTCGGATACGATTGGCCAGCTATTTTTTTAAATTTTTTGTATGTATGCATGTGTGTGTGTGTGTGTGTGTGCGCGCGTGCGTGCGCGCGTGCGTGCGCGCGTGTGTGAGGGGGAGACCGAGGAATGTGTCATGTGTGTAAGAAACGCTTTTACTGATATAAATATTTTGGAAATATTTTGGAAGGATTCTTAGAATAATCAGGAATTATATACAGTAACGAAAAATTTAGTGGACAATAGTCTACACCGCCATCTTCATCAATACAACCACCACCATCATCATCATTATCATCATCAATGCACCCACTACCACCACCACCATCATTCTTATAACCAGTTTTGTTCTTAGGGTCACTGCGCTGTTGAGCACTTGACCAATTCCCTCCATACTTCTGGGTTGAAAGCGGGTGAGGTGTCAATTGATGCATAGTATGTCGTGGGTAAACAGACCGAGCGGAGAACATCTTTTATCGATATTGAGTCACCCCCTCCCACGAGGGTGTCATGTGGCACAAGGCCTTTTTAACGTGGGCATTCCCGAGCCATTAGGCTCGGCCCAAAATATATATTTGAACCCGTATAAACGGGTTCAGGGCCGGTTTTACCTCCCCGAAGGAGACTCCGCCCTTCGGCGTAGCCTCCTTCGGGTA
>CAHIKZ030001824.1:1657500-1667500 GCA_903632075.3 Acanthosepion pharaonis | reverse complement strand
ACCCCCAAATGAGACTTGCAGGTTGGAAACACTTGAATCAAGCAGACGAAGAAGTTTAAATATCTGGGAAGCATCTTGACAAAATGACAGTAAGTGCGACACTGAGATCCGTAGACGTATTGGGATGGCCAAGGATGCATCCCAAAAGCTGGGCAGAGTATTGCGAGGCAGGAGGATTTCTTTGGTAACAAAGAAAAGAATACTGAGCTGTTACGTGATATCTATTCTTCCTTTCCGGCAGTGATTGTTGGATGATTTCCTCAAAAGATGAAGAAGAGACTCGAGGCGACGGAGATGTCGTTCAACAGAAGGATGCTAAAGATATCAAGCATGTGAACAACGATGACGTCTTAGAGAAGTAGAAGGCTTATACTTAACATCAGAAAGATACTGCTGAAGTTTCTGGGACACATAATGAGGAAGTTGGGCCTGGAGAATCTGATACTCATGGGTTAAATAGAGGGGAAAAGAGACAAGAGAAAGCAGTGTGTGACATACCTGATGAACTTGAGCAGGTGGATGAGAGAACGTGGTCTGGGAGAGGAAGCAGAGGGAAAGTGCTTAGAGGGAGGTGGAGAGGCATGATCGTCCACGTCCTGAAAGGACACGGCACATAAAAAGAAGAAAGAAAGAAGTCTAGTAATAATTGCACATCCACGTAGACAACGTGGGCGCGGTAGGAATGCTACTAAAGATTACCTAGAAAAAATATTTTCTATTTCTTAAACACTTTCAGAATAGTACTAAATTGGAATATACTAAAAGCTGAACAACTATAAACCTGGTTGAGAATGGGAAAGAGATAGATAGAGAAAGAGAAAGAGAGAGAAAGAGAATGTGTTATCTGTGCAACGTACTTAAAATGCAGCTGGTTGATTAAATTCTTAGTTCAGTTTTAGTGTTTGTAATATTAAAATAAATAAAAAGAAAATCCAAAAACAACTTGCGAATAAAATTTTAAACAGGAAAAAGTGATAAAAAAAATGAAAGGAAATAGATCATAAAATGTGTATTTAATGATTACTAGAAATATTTAAAACAGCTAAATATAGTATAATTCTTCCACGCCTTACACCAGTAAAAATCTTTATCGCTACAATCAAATCAGTTTTCGTTTTTATTTCTTTTCAAAACATTACTTCTTTTCAGATTAAATTTACATTATATTCTTCTTTTTCCTCTTTCGTAATGTTCCGTTCCATTTATCGTGTTTTCTTCGTTTCTCCGATAACACGTTCCGTCCTGATAAGCCACATCTTGGCATGGAGCAATCTTGGAATGGACAAATCGCAATTTCAAATTGCATTTGAAAATGAAATGAAATTTTTCTTAATCGAATATCGAACGATTAAACAGAAATGCTTTACAAGATAAGAGATATTTTGGGTGTATATGAGCACTCAAGGAAATTAGATATAGATAAACATTTAAAAAAGTTAAATTAAAGTCAGTTGTTTAAAAAAGAAAAAGAAAGGAAAATGTTGAGAATAAATATAATCTTTTGTCTTTCACGAACGTTTTCAAAAGCAGGAAATAGTTTATTGTTACTATTTATGAGGTATATATATATATATATATATATATATATATATATATATATATATATATGCGTGTGTGTGTGTGTATGTGTGTGTGTGTATTAAAAAGAAGAAAGAAACCGCGAACGTTTTTTGTTGTAATGTGGATTAAAAAAAAAAAAGAATATTATGCTTTATTTCTATTAAAAGGTATGAATGCTGATAAATCCTTCACCATTTCTTGAACCAATCTTAATTGTTTTATAACCGTTTACGCGGAAAATTTCACTGCCAGTTCAAGAAAGACATTTGGGTCACTAACACACTAAAACACACTAACACACTAAAAAGAGAATGTCTCATATCGAGTACATTTAACATCGAAAAACATAAGAAAAAATAATTATTTTTTATGATATGTGGAAATCTCCTCCCTTTGCCTGATGACAGTCGCGAGACCAGAAACTCGTGTCGTAAAATTATGGAAAATAAAGCATAATATTAAAAAAAAGAAATCCACATTACAACCAAAAATGTTTGCGGTTTCTTCTATTTGATATACACTCCTTTCTCTCGTTGAAACTACTATAACGTCTCCATTGTATATATTATATATATATATATATATATATATATATATATATATATATATATATATATATATGAATTACATAAATTTGAAACTCAATTGTCATTTCGCTCCTCAAAACATTTATCTTTTAGAGAAATTGCATGGAGCTTCAGTGAATTTCTCTAAGGGAGAAATCTCGAGAGAGAGCGAAATGGCCATATAAATGGGGTACAAGTGAGTTCCATTTTTTTTGTAATTCATTTATATGATCTATAATGAATATATTGATATATTGAGCTCTCTTTTGTGGATCAGGTTTAATATTTTATATTATTAAGATTCACCTCGATTAATTGCCCACGGATTTTTACATAATTATATATATATATATATATATATATATATATATATATATATATATATATATATATGTACAGCACCTTTGGAAAGTGACTGAAAGCCATACAACGTGTTGACTTAAGCCATGTGGAGTGAAATTGGGTAGATGGAACCCTTAGGGTCTGCCGATGTCTGCGCTAGGACGAATACACGATTAATCGTGTACGAGAGTTTGAGCGTACTGACATTGTTCGGATTGTTGATCACCCGAGATAACACGCTCTCACACAGAAACTGTAACTAAGGTCTGTTCAGCTTATTTGCATATGAACAATTGATGGCCTCTGTGGGTGTTGAACAAACTCAATTGCGCCTCAACGGGCATCTGCAATAGAAATTGCCATGCCATCCTAGTAGACGCATATCCTCGAATACGAATACTCAGTAATTACACACAGACACACACGCACACACGCATGCACATACACACATACACACACACACAAATATATATATATATATATATATATATATATATATATATATATATATATATATATATATATATATATCATAATCATCATCATACCCTTGGATTTTGTAAGCGTAGTGCGCAAGCTACACTCTTTCCTTAACGGCCTATCAACGGCAGCTGTCAGCAGTTGTAGTACAGTCATACTTGTCCATTGTTCGACATTGGCATATATATATATATATATATATATATATATATATATATATATATATATATAAAAAAAGGCTTAAACACTAATATTCCATGGCCATAATTTATTCCATTGGAATCGTAAATACGATCCAATTCATCAGACCTACAAATTCAAAAAGAAAACAGAAAAAAAACCAACTCCGGAAATAAAAACAGAATTTAGAGAGACTGTAAGTATGAGGAGGAGGCAGATTAAACCTTAACAGAGAGAATTTTAGGAGAGATGGGGGAAGGGGTTTAAATAAATGAAAAGAATGAATGTTGACGGATGTCTAATGCATAAAGATACATTTATATATATATATAAATTAAAAATTGAAGTTAACACTGAGAGGGGACAGACTTTTTCATGCTAGAGGCAATAGCTAGGATGGTCTGACGATTGCGTCTATCATGAAACAGCTTGTCGCATCTGAGTGTTGATTCAATGTTCACTTTTATATTTACATACGCTCTATCTCCGATAGTGAGCACTTTATCCCATAAATATAGCACACCTTATAGCTATATTTCTTCATATATATATATATATATATATATATATATATATATATATATATATATATATAATATTAGTGGTAAATATACATACATATGCAAAATATATAAATACCCATACATGTATATTTTTAGAATAAAAATTCCAAGAGGAAGAATCCAGGTAGAACTCAATGTCCAAGACAGAGTAAGGATATAATAAAAAGGCATAATCACTAATATTCCACGGTCATAATGTATTCCATTGGAATCGTAAATACAATCCAATTCATCAGACCTACAAATTCAAAAAGAAAACAGAAAAAAACAACAGAATTTAGAGAGAGTGTAAGTATGAGGAGGAGGGAGATTAAACCTTAACAGAGAGAATTTTAGGAGAGGTGGGTGGAAGGGGTTTATGTAAGAGAAAAATGAATGTTGTCGGATGTCTAATGCATAAAGATACATTTCGTGGTGACATACACACAGTATAGACAATCTAATGTTAGAGTAAAAGGGAGGAAAAGACGAGGTGGTGGAGAGAGATGGGACGACGGAAAGTAAAATTGAATGTTGTGCCGCTATGTAATTGAGAAATTTGACAAATTTAATATCGACTACAGGTTACAAATCAAATATAAACATATATCGTATTTACGATTCCAATGGAATAAATTATGACCATGGAATATTAGTGTTTAAGCCTTTTTATCATATATATATATATATATATATATATATATATATGTCACCTCATTGCGCTACAGTGTTTCTAACCAAGATCAACATTTCCCAATGCTGACAATCACTATATTCCACAGGTCCCACGCTTTGCGACGTTTCCCCTTCAAGAATAAAAGTCAACTTTAAAGAATGACAATTGCAAGATGTCGAGGAAATCCAAGAGAATGCGAAGAGGCATCTTCTCAGTATCCCCATCAATGAGTACGAGCGTAAACGGCGCTAGATAAATACTCTGACTACATGGGGGATCTACTTCGAAGGAGATTAAATGCCGAATTGATAAGGGATTTAGTTTTTTTTTATGGAACTCGTCCCGATTTGGATCAGATTTCATATACTTTCAAAATTATTTTCGACACGTGTGTTAAATAAACAAAAAAACAAAAAACAAAAAAAACAAAAAAAAATAAGCAATTTGAAACATGAAATATATTTCAATAGGTTTTCGTTTTTAATCAGGAAAACCCTCAGAAAGATTGATTCCTGTCTAACCCCAACTTTTATTAAAATATTAAAGACCGATAAAAGCAGAAAGGAAAAATGGAGGAAAGATAAAATAATAATTTGTTTGTCAATATCGACCGAGCTTAAATTGGCTTTATTCAATCAACCCATGAGCAATCATCGAGATATGAATTTATCAAGAAAACACACGCGTGCGTGCACACACACACATACACACACACAAATATTTTGGGAATATTAACACAAATAAACATACACACACAGACGCAAGCACACACATATACACACATATGTATCTTGGGAATATTAACGTAAACACACACACACATATGTATATTGGGAATATTAACATAATTAAACACAAACACACACAAACACACACACACACACACACACATATATATATATATATATATATTTATTTAATATTCCATATATATATATATATATATATATATATATATATATATATATATATATATATATATATATATGTTGGGAATATATAAATAAACACAAACACATATATATATATATATATATATATATATATATATATATATATATATATATATATTAGAATAATATCCTAAACAGATAAACACAGAAATACATATACACACAAAAACACACACACTATATATATATATATATATAAAACATATAATATATATATATATATATATATATATATATATATATATATATATATATATATATATATGCTACATGTCTTGAAACCATATCAAACTACTATACCATAATCAAATGCATTCTAACTATAAGCAGGAGGAAAATATTCTAAAAACATTAATAAACACTAGTATATCTCCCATTAATCAATGTAAAAAAAAATTATATACTATACTAAATTTAATACAACCAGCCTAGTCATCCACAACAACTCTTCTCCGTCAACTACCGTCTAACAAAAGACCTACATCTTTAAAACAACGTTTTAAAAAATCACAGATTTAACCTCCCTTGCATAAAAGTAAAAAGTATTTTGAATTCACCAAGTTAAAATGAATTTAAAGACCAGAAGTCATGCTCGACAACAGGCTGCATAAATTCCAAAGATGGAACTCTCATATTGGAGAAGTAATTACAGCAGCGAATGTAGGACGATTTCCTCTTATATGCCATAGAAATTTCAACTATCACTGTCTCGTGTTAATATGCATGCTTTTCGTTTTTATTATTCTTTAAAACTTCGTTTCTCACATGTTCAATTCATAGTGTTCTCAGTCTCCATCTGTAGAACCAGTAACAATCTTTTTCTCATCTGTGGGAAGATTGTACAGCATTCAATGGAATTTGCAGTAATGGTCCAGTCGCGGTCCTGAGTCGCTCTTTTTTTCTGACCTCTGCCATTTTCTTATAATTATTCAGGGACATAGTACTAATAGCAGACACGGAAGAGAAATTACAAAATCTCCTATAGAAGGTAGCGAAGGAGAGTGAGAAGAAAGGACTAAGCATAAACTACAAAAGACAGAATGCATGGTCATCCGTAAGAAGAAGACCCCCAAATGAGACTTGCAGGTTGGAAACACTTGAATCAAGCAGACGAAGAAGTTTAAATATCTGGGAAGCATCTTGACAAAATGACAGTAAGTGCGACACTGAGATCCGTAGACGTATTGGGATGGCCAAGGAAACATTCCAAAAGCTGAGCAGAATATTACGAGGCAGGAGGATTTCTTTGGTAACAAAGAAAAGGATACTGAGCTGTTACGTGATATCTATTCTTCCTTTCCGGCAGTGATTGTTGGATGATTTCCTCAAAAGATGAAGAAGAGACTCGAGGCGACGGAGATGTCGTTAACAGAAGGATGCTAAAGATATCAAGCATGTGAACAACGATGACGTCTTAGAGAAGTAGAAGGCTTATACTTAACATCAGAAAGATACTGCTGAAGTTTCTGGGACACATAATGAGGAAGTTGGGCCTGGAGAATCTGATACTCATGGGTTAAATAGAGGGGAAAAGAGACAAGAGAAAGCAGTGTGTGACATACCTGATGAACTTGAGCAGGTGGATGAGAGAATGTGGTCTGGGAGAGGAAGCAGAGGGAAAGTGCTTAGAGGGAGGTGCAGAGGCATGATCGTCCACGTCCTGAAAGGACACGGCACATAAAAAGAAGAAAGAAAGAAGTCTAGTAATAATTGCACATCCACGTAGACAACATGGGCGCGGTAGGAATGCTATCTAAGATTACCTAGAAAAAAATATTTTCTATTTCTTAAACAATTTCAGAATAGTACTAAATTGGAATATACTAAAAGCTGAACAACTATAAACCTGGCTGAGAAAGGGAAAGAGATAGATAGAGAAAGAGAAAGAGAATGCTACGGATATCATGGACCGAGCATGTGAGCAACGATGAGGTCTTAGAGAGGTCACAAGAAAGTAGAAGGCTTATACTTAATATCAAAAAGAGGCAGCTGAAGTTTCTGGGACACATAATGAGGAAGGGCGTCCTGGAGAATATTCACTGGTCAAATAGGGGGTGAGAAATGGAAAAGCAATATGTGACATACCTGACGAGCCTAAACAAGTGGATGACAGAACGTGGTCTGGGGGAGGAAACAGAGAGAAGGAACTTGCTGAAAGCTGAAAAGGATAGAGAGAGGTGGAGAGCCATGATCGTCTATGACCTGATAGGACATGGCACATAAGAAGAAAGAAAGAAGTAAAAATTCTTCCGCGCTGTCAACTAACAGGAAATATCGCTCAACATTTAGTTATTTTTTTTAAAAGAAATTTTCAGTAATTTGAAAGCGTATTTTATTTTATATTTTGGACTATATTTGTTGCTTCATCAAAGATTTGGGTCTGCATAGAAGTAAAGTGATATCTCTATTTGGGAAATATTAGTAAAACGCAAAGGCAGCCTATAAAAAGAACATTTCGTGAAGATGTCATTTTGAATTATGAAGACACATTTCAAAATAAAATACAGTTGCTTAGTTGTTTAGATCATTCTCTGTTTGGCTTGTAACTGATATACGCACGTTGGCATGTCTTGAGGCTGTTGCATTTTCTGTTTGTGATTTTGTAGTAAGAAATATCTATTTCTGTTTGTGATTTTGTAGTGAGAAATATCTATCTATCTATCTATCTATCTATCTATCTATCTATCTATCTCAGTATAGTAATAGATAGATAGATAGATAGATAGATAGATAGATAGATAGATAGATAGATACGAGCAGACTGACATCATGTGGTGATATGTTTAAAAATCTATTTCAGTCTGAACTGAACTATCTATTTATCTATCTATCAGCTACTCTCCCTACTCATCTCAGATTGTTCATATCTATCTATCTATCTATCTATCTATCTATCTATCTATCTATCTATCTATCTCAGTATAGTAGTATATTGATAGATAAGTAGATACGAAAAGACTGACATAGATAGATAGATAGATAGATAGATAGAAGCAGACTGAGATAGATAGATAGATAGATAGATAGATAGATAGATACGAGCAGACTGACATTATGTGGTGATATTTTTAAAATCTGTTCCAGTAACAATCTATCTATCTATCTATCTATCTATCTATCTATCTATCTATCTATCATCTATTCTCCGTACCTCTCTCAGATTGTTCATATCTATCTATCTATCTATCTATCTATCTATCTATCTATCTATCTCATCTATCTATCTATAGTAATAGATAGATAGATAGATAGATAGATAGATAGATAGATAGATAGATAGAAGCAGACTGAGATAGAGAGATAGATAGATACGAGCAGACTGACATTATGTGGTGATATTTTTAAAAATCTGTTCCAGTCTGGATCTATCTATATATCTATCTATCTATCAGCTACTCTCCCTACCTCTCTCAGATTGTTCATATCTATCTATCTATCTATCTATCTATCTATCTATCTATCTATCTATCTATCTATCTATCTCAGTTTCTATGTATCTATCTATCGATCAATACGGGAGATTCGTTTCGAAACTAATGCCACCCATTTAATGATATTGCCTCTCGATATGTTATGTCTGATGTCGGTGGTATACGGTAATCTGTAATTTAAGTTTAACATTGTTACCCATGGCCGTCTGGCAAAATAGTGTGATATTAAAGTGCCTACGAAAAATAAAAGTGTCTCACTGAAATTAATCCGGTGAAAAACTTTTCCCCAATGAAATCCACCGATGCTTGTTGTAGTGGTTGGAGTAAAAGAGACAAGCAGCAATGTGATTTTTTCAGTCTTCACGAAATATTTCTCAATTATGAAATTGTATTAATGACATGTGTATTAGAGAAGTTTTGTAGAGTAGCTGCACACCCTCACAAGATGGACTACTCTAACACCATTTAAATATTATTTAATGAGGGAGAACAGTTAACGATTAGATTTTGTCAAAGACCTCTAGACAACCTGCCTGCTTCCGGGCAGAGAGAACCCCAGATGAGGCTATGCCTACAAGCAGATTCTGGGGAGGTAGACAGCTGCCCGACCCCGTGTATTAAAGCTCTATGGGGAACTTTTGCCCGTGAATCCCCACTATAAGAAACCCTCGTTAAAAAACGACCTTTTGCCACAGCCCGCTTTATGGGGATGCCTTGGGTAAATACCGAGCAGCTCCAGATTAATCGTTACTGTCAGCCTCTTTGCCTTCGGGCGGAGAGGAATCACGTCTGAGGAGGTAGACAGCTACCCAACCCCATGTATGCAGGTCTATGGGTAATTTTTGCCCGAGCGTACGCGCTCGGAAAGCCCCACGTTAAAAACTGAACTTGTGCCACATGCCACCTTGGGTGCATACCGAGAAGTTAACTCTTAGAGCGTGTCGATCATTTTGCATCCGGGGGAGAGGAACCTAAAGGGGGCTCTGCCTACGGGCAGAGTCTCGTCTGGTAAAGTAGACAGCAAACCGATCCCGTGTATGCGGGATCTACGTGTAATTTTTGCCCGATCGTACACGTTTGGAAAGCCCTACATTAAAGCCCGGCCTTGTACCACATCCCGCTTTGTGAGGAGGTCTCGGGTAAATACTGAGGAGTTCACGATTAATCGTTACACTGCTTGTCGACTCTCAGCCTTCGGACAGAGAGGAACTCAAACGTGGCTATGCCTACGGGCACAGTCTCGTCTGGGGAGGTAAAGAGTCACCTAGGT
>CAHIKZ030001824.1:1602500-1650000 GCA_903632075.3 Acanthosepion pharaonis | reverse complement strand
GGTACGATGGTGGGATGGGAATTTCATAGGCTGACTATGAAAGAGTTATGCTAGAGCCGTGAAACCTTGCCTGCATTAATTTCAAATCTTTTTATTATTAATAATGACATTGTCCTTTTCCAAGTAAACTGGCATCTGACTGTTCAAAGACGACTTCAGATGTATGATGGTGACCAGGATAGTTCATATGCTTACAATGAAGGAGTTATGCTAGAGCTGTGAAATCTTGCCTGCATTAATTTCAAATCTTTTTATTATTAATAATGACATTGTCCTTTTCCAAGTAAACTGGCATCTGACTGTTCAAAGACGACTTCAGATGTATGATGGTGACCAGGTTAGTTCATATGCTTACAATGAAGGAGTTATGCAAGAGCTGTGAAATCTTGCCTGCATTAATTTCAAATCTTTTTATTATTAATAATGACATTGTCCTTTTCCAAGTAAACTGGAATCTGACTGTTCAAAGACGACTTCAGATGTATGATGGTGACCAGGATAGTTCATATGCTTACAATGAAGGAGTTATGCTAGAGCTGTAAAATCTTGCCTGTATTAATTTCAAATATTTTTATTATTAATAATGGCATTGTCCCTTTCCTGGTAAAGTGGAATCTGACTGTTCAAAGACGACTTCAGATGTATAATGGTGGTCAGGATAGTTCATATGCTGACTATGAAATAGTGATGCTAGAGCCGAGAAATTTTGCTTGCATTAATTTCAAATCTTATTAATAACTGCATAGTACCTTTCCAGGTAAGCATTTTTTAAATCATTTCACGTCAAGCTTTATTAGAAACTAGGACGCAAGCGGTTACCGAGTGTTAGAGAGTATGAGAAGAAAAACATACTATTTGCGAGAGAGAACAATAAAAGGACAAGATAACGATTGATATTGCATGTTTGAAAATCAAAGTTGACTGGTTGGTAAGAAGCTAGTCCACTCCACCAAAACCGCTGTTGAAGGCAGATATTGCAGAGAATTCTCCGCATATGAACTAACCCAGTTCATCGGAAAACCTACCTCGGGCGCAATGTGACATCAGACGAGCCGCCTCGGCCACTTCCTAACCTCCTGCTTTGATAAATGCTTAGCCAAAGGTTTACCTCCACTAGGCACGTCAGATCATTCCCTAATCAGTGGCCAGATTGATGCGAAACTTAAGGCATCTCCTAATGTACTGTTCCATAAAACGATTTTCCGACAAGAAGGCAGACTGTTAGAGGTTTCTTACATGATGGAAGATCCCATCCCAACTTTCCTAAAGCATACTGCCTCCAAAAAATCCACCCTTGTAACTAATTAGATCCTTTCTAGAAAGGAGAATTTTATACCCAAAAATAAATTCCAGCAAAAACGAAAGAGTCAACGCTGTTTCAACCCTGAATACACTGCGTCCATAGCCCACCGAAACCCCTATTTCAATACCTATCGCATGGAGAGATGTAGTTCGGCCCTCAGTGAATTCAGAAATGATAGTAATCGCCGAAAAAACGTAGAAAATACCAAGTTCAATTACGCACCAGCAGTCCAGACCAAGGTTGAAAAAAAACAAATTAGATCGCATGAACTCTGGAGGCTCACCAACCAAATCATGAGCAGAGGTAAAGCGACTGTGCACACAACTATAAATGGCCCGGAGATCATATCTTACTCGATAGATAAGGTGAACCTCTTCGCCTCTATCTTTACCGCTAAATCAACGTTAAATGACAAAGACCATCCTCTCCCTATATTCCCACGTCTCACTGCGCACAATGTTAGTAATATTACCATCAAAGCACGAGAAGTCCCTAGACTTTTCAAAGGCCTTGACTTTAAGAAAGCTACTGGCCTAGACAAAATTCCTGTAGTTGCCGTTCACCATATCTCAACCCGGAATTATCTCTAATCCTAGCAAAGTTATACAACCTGCTGCGTGAAGGAGACATCTTTCCCAAGATTGTGGAATTTGTCAAGCATATGACCGGTTTTCAAGAACTTGGGCGTGCGATCTTCCTCTTTCCAGTACTGACACATCATTATCCTCAATATCCTCAATAAGCTTTTTAGACCATAAGGTCGTCGAGCAACGAGAAAAAAAAGAACCCTTTCAGCAACTATGAGGCCCTTGATGACAAACACACCTTATGAAACATAACATTAATTTCAAAGGCCTTACTCTTTAAGCTCTCCAGTTATAGAATCTCTGGAAGGTTCTTCTCGATCATAAAATCTTTCCTAACAGGAAGGTCCCTGAAGGTAATTATTGATGGTCACTCCTTCGGATCCTTAATGGTCAACACAGACGTCCCGCAGGGGTCATTCCTCGGGCCAAGCCTCTTTTTGATTTACATAAATGATCTGCCTAAGAACATACGCAGATCATACGTAAAAATCTATGCTGATGATACAAATATATACGGGAGAAGAGCTACTTGTCATTTCACGCAACAAAATACAAAATATGGAAATGAATAATCATTGATGTAATTTCAAAATCTGTTCCAATCAGTTATTCAACGGAGCCAATTGCTCACAATAATCCGTTATAAATTATTTATTTTGCATTAGACGCCAGTTTAGCTGACAAACTTCAGTTGAAGTTCTGAATGAATTGCTTCTAGTAATGAATCCAATTTTCACTTCGCCAATAAACCGAATGCTTGTGTTTAAACCGAGTACTATATTTCATCGAGACATATTTGTAATAACTTTTATGTGCGTTTCTGTATTTTCTCTAAACAAGATAACAGTGACGAATCATTGCAGAGACAGCGCACAACGAAGTAAATTTGAAAGACGCTTCTAATTTGCAAATTATGAAGCAAAGGAACGTTTACATAAGCCAATTGTTCTTTTCATAATATCTGGAATGAGGCGATTACTACATGTAATGTTTTCTGTTAAAGAGACGTCAAAAGATTGGGTTATATCTGTTGTTTAATAATTAGTAAATTTCATGCATTATTTAATTTAATTAACTCATACTAACCTATGATGTTAAAACTATTTAATCAGTGCATGGCGTAAAATTTAAGCATGGCGAAAAATTTAAGCATGGCGTAAAATGTTTTAGAGAAAATGTCAGCGATTTTTTTTTTAAATCTGGAAAAAGAAATTCAATTTGTTTAGTTTTTTTCTAGATATTAAAAATGTTGTGGGTTTGACAAGTATAACATGGTGTTACACGATTTAGACGGTACAGTATAAAATTACTGTGTTTTGTGTTAGAGAACAATAATTTTAGCTAAACTTACTCCTTTCATATAAAAGCTTGGAATCACTTGATTTTTCCCTTCTGCACAGTGATCTGTTCTGGAAATTTCCAGTCTACGATTTTGATTTCCAAAATATATTTCGCAGCCAGACTGCAATCTGCTACGAAGCTTCTGATAAGAATCAGTATTGTAGATGTGGTTAGTAACCCAATGGTCTGCTCATCTGTAAAAGCTGAATCTATAAATTTCGAGTATTGGCTCTTTTTTCTCTCGTAGAAGAATAAATGACCAATTTTCTAGGTGTAGTGTTTTCTTTATCTTTACTTTAAGTTTAACAATGGATATGGTTTACTTCATTTCTTCATTAAATTTTAATAGTGGATCTATAATTACCAGATTGAGAAGGTGTCTCATTATAAGTCTTATTATGAGATAAGTGCTTTGCTGGTTGATAAGTCTTAAGATCTGTCTATATTTCTGAGATGAGGTATTATGTATACGATTTACATTATTCGAACTATTGTACTCATCCTTGTTGTCATATTTATCACAACATCTCGGCCGTTGTACGCTCTGGCCTTTTCAGGTGGTTGGAATGTCGACCTGTCCCTTTATTTTGCTCACTAGGTAGACTGTTTAATTCCATGTGCCATTTCTAATGGATATTAGTTATCAGTTATCTCCTGTTAATTCCCCTCTCCAAGGTATCCACCGCCTTAACCAGGTATTGAACTCACACACTGTGGGTTCTGTCACTAGATCTGTCTAACGCCTTTATCCACTCTGTCATGGGTCCGTGTTTTGACCAGAGCTCATATTGCAATTTTCGTTGTTATTATCGTTTTTCTCTGTCACTCCTTATTACTAGTTCTCATATTGTATTGATTTCTATGCTTGGTCGGCTCAGGAGATTTTTGTGTCCTAGCATATGTGCTGATTCCTTAAGTTTACGAATTTTCTAATGATATTCTTTGTCTATGATTTCAACCGGCTCCCACAGAGGGCAGTGATATCCCTTTTCTCCACATATGTGGTCCGCCACGCCTGATTTTTCCACTTCCCCCGGTGTTACAGCTTTCTGGTGTTCTTGAAGCCTTATCTTAAGGGAGCGGCTTGTCTCCTCTTTATATTTAATTCCGCAGCTGCACGGGATGGCGTACACACAGTCCTTAGTCATGTTCCCCTTCTAGGGGGTGCGTCTTACTCTGGAGAGATATCTGCGAAGTGTCGTCCAGCTTTTGAAAGTTGTCAGATGTTATATGAACCGCAGATCCTTTGTATTTTCTCTGATAACCCATTCACATAAGGCAGGCAATATGAGCTCTGGTAAAAACATGTATGATAATAGCAAAAATTGCAATATGAGCACTGGTAAAAAAAATGGAACCCAGAAATTCGTACACAAATGTCCTCAAGGACACATGGCACAGTGGATAAAGGCGTTAGTTAGATCCAGTGACAGGATCCAAAGACTGAGTTTCATCGGAATAAATGAGTATGACGATAAACGACATCTGGCAGCAAGGCAGCTGATTGGATCAATGGAGGTTTTGAGGAACGTGGAACCACATCTTAATAGCTGTTGTTTCCAGGTCCAACTTGGCCCAAGTTTGGAGCGCCTGCAAATAGTTAATCCTGAAACAAAAGCAAAACACTATCAAAGTATAAATACTATTTTTATAGTAAAAATACCATCATTACATTTTAATATAAAAAATTAATAACAATACATATTTATAGTAAAATGGTAACAATGCTTATTTATAGCAAAATGATCATCACATTTTATCTGTAGCTGAAGTCATAGAGTTGCGTTCAAAATATGTTTAGTCGAAGCCATACATTTCTTTTCAAAATATTTCGATCTCGACTTTAAATAATCTATTGAGATCGATATTCTTCTAAGCAGAATCAACAAAAAAACCAAAGATCAAGAACACTTTCATAACATTAATCCACATATTATCCGACAATTTCTTAAATCAAACTGTATTT
This sequence comes from Acanthosepion pharaonis, assembly GCA_903632075.3. Taxonomy (NCBI): domain Eukaryota; kingdom Metazoa; phylum Mollusca; class Cephalopoda; order Sepiida; family Sepiidae; genus Acanthosepion; species Acanthosepion pharaonis. The sequence continues at coordinate 1,644,803 of CAHIKZ030001824.1, read as the reverse complement.
TAAAATATAACTTCAACAAAACAAGGACATAAAACACACATATAACCACCACACGGACGTGTATCTGAGCAAAAGGTGAATATCATGTAACATTTATTCAAATATAAAAGCAGAATAACACATATCATATATTAATAATTTCAATGCTTCCCAGAAAATTAAATTTCGACATTAAATTACCCAAAAGGAGTTGATACGCCGTCAAACAAGTCAATTAATCGAACTAAAGTGATGTATTCGATGATGTTTCATTTCACAAAAAAACACAAACAAAAAGTTAAAAGAAACTATATTAAATTGTCTAGACAAGATACCAAAACACATTAAAAATAAAATGTTAAAAATGTCAGCGTCCCCTATCCTTCGTGCGCATGCGTAGTCACATCAACGTAAACATCACATTATTCCGATGATGTCCTGAAGGCCAAAACTCGTTACAACTAATTTTCTTCCACTTTGTCATTGATTTGCCTGAAATTTTTCTATTATATAAAAATTACATATATTTTTCATATATATATATATATATATATATATATATAGACACACACACACAAACACATATATATATATGTATGCATATATATATATATATATATATATATACACACACATATATATATATATATATATATATATATATATATATATATATATAAACACACACATATATACATATATGTAAGTATATATGCTTATATCTTACGCAATTTAATTACAAATTTGATGAATTCTCTGTAACACGATTCGTCGTCTAGAAAATCTTCGAACTAAATAATGTCTCTTTAAGGAATTATATATAAATACAGTGTTTCCACATCATCATATTTTCCCCTAGGCACAAAATTATAACCGACGCTTGCATTTATATCACCTCCTCCCTCTCCCTCTCCTTTCTCTCTCTCTCCATATATATATATATATATATATATATATATATATATATATTTCATTCAATAAAAAAAAATGACTTTCTTCCGATTGTGTCTGTCTAGAATTTTCATACTTTATCATGCAATTGACTAACTCTCTACACTATTTACATTCGGACCATTATCCTCATCTTTGTTATTTTTATCTCGACCTTTCGGCCTTCTTCAGGTTTATATCGCTCTGGGTAACCTACAGGAAATTTGGAACTGAATCCTATTTAATCTACGAAGGCAGACTGTTCTCATTCCACTCATGTCTAGGTATATCGTCTAGTTCTTATTGTCCGTTAGTACCTTTTATTGATTGCTCATCCGTTTACGCTGAGTGCAGAGACTGACCCAGGGATTCTAATCACAACCACTATATAACGAGATTCATAAAACAAAGCTTTTACCCACTAGACCATTGTCCTACTGGACAATGGTGTAATGCTTAAAAGCGTAAAGTAAGCTTCTTAATTCTTTTTATCTGCCATGTCCTTTCAGGACATAGGAGATCATGGTGCTCCACTTTTCCCATACCTTGTGGCTCTGAACAGGTTTTGTATGTCTGCCAAAGCCCGCCACGTATGTCATGCGCTGCTTTCCCCTGCCTTTTCCCCCTCTATTCGTCTCGTGAGTATCAGATTCTCCAGGACCTCTTTTCTCATCACGTGTTTCAGAAATTTTATCTGCCTCTTCCTTATGCTAAGTATAAGTTTCCTCCTTGTTTGCATCCTCTCCAAGACCGCATCGTTGCACACATGTTCGGTCCATGATATCCTCAGCATCCTTCTGTAGAACCACATCTCCACCGCCTCGAATCTGTTCTTCATTCTTGAGGATACTGTCCAACATTCGCTACTGTATAAGAGGACATATGTCAAGTAGCAGCTCAGTAGTCTTATCTTTGCCACCTTCGAAATCCTCCTGTTTTGCAGAACACTGCCCACCTTCTGGATTGCTTCCTTGGCCATCCCAATCCGTTTTCAGATCTCAGCGTCGCACCTAACGTCCTCCGTAGGAACACTTACCAGATACTTAAACTTCCGCATATGTCGCACTTCGTAAAACTCAATGTAAACTGTTGGCGTAAACTCGGACACGTAGACCAACACTTCCCTGCTGATTAGGCTGCTGCTGCTGTTGGATGTCATGTTTTGACTGCTGCTACGGCAGTTAAAAACGTTCTTATTATTTATTTCCGATTATACAGAAATTTTGACACGGAGCAAGGTGGAGAAGGTGGGGCTGGTCTTCATTAGCTATCCTAGTCCTGCTTAATCGCATTCACGACCCATTCGTACAATACAATTTGCACATTCCCCAAAAGAACTTATCCATTCCCTCTCAACCAGCAGACACTAAACTACCACATATTTTTATAAAATAAATGAAAAGTCCAATTAATATATATATATATATATATATATATATATATATATTTATGAATAAAAAAATGACACTAGGAAAACTGGTAATTGCTGACGCGTTTCGTCCAATGTGGACTTTTTTTTCTCTTTTTTTGCTTTGATAAAGTCCACATTGGACGAAACGCGTCAGCAATTACCAGTTTTCCTATTGTCATTTTTATTCATAAATAGTGTCTTCTCTACTGGTTAAATCAGAGAAATTTTATATATATATATATATATATATATATATATATATATATATATATATAAATTGCATGATTAATGAAATGATTGGGAGGGTATAAAACCCGAAAAAGAAACAAAATAAAATCAAAAACGAAACACATGTTAGAATGACCCGTCCATCGGTCAAAATGGTAAGACAGGCCGCTCTATTCTGCCGAAAGACCGAATGACAGAAGCACAATCGCTAATGGAATGGATAGGGTAAAAATAAATGGCGGAATGGGAACAGTCAAAGGCCGACCCAACCGAGATGAAAAAAGGGGACAAAAAACAAACTGGGGAATTGTTTATTAGCGGCTCCCGCATTGCATTTACTTTTATCCTGGGTCTTATAAGGAGGTCTTCATAGGCTAGCATATACGTCTTACTAGCCTAACTGGACAGTGTAACATGATAATTTCTCATCCCAGAAATTCAGACAAAAATATACATATGTATATATTATTTTCCATGTATATATCTATATATGTGTGTGAGAGAGAGAGAGAGAGACAGAGACAGAGACAGAGACTGAGAGACAGACAGTGACCACTGAAAAAAAGCTACCTATATTTGCCATTCCTTATTTGGTTGCTTGAGCATTACTCTTTAATTTTGACCCCCTCTCCTACGCTGTCCGCCCAATCGAGGAGGTGAATCCTAGTGGCAGGTCTCCGTGGAGCCGAGCCAATATTTATTCATAATAACATGCATATGCGTAACAACCAGTGGCCACTTTCTAATAAAAAAATCTCCCGTTTTCATGATGCAGAATGAAATATATGACCATTGACTTTTCCTGGTTCGATGAATTATTGGTTATAATTTTATGAAAAATCTAAATAAATAAACGACAAATTCTGTCTGTGTGTCTGAAATCTCTCTAAATCCGGTCATATAGACATGTTATAGCTTTTTGTAATCAGAATTATCCTGGGATTGAAAATCTGCTCTTCACCTGGTGCTTGAACATACAGCCTTGGGATTTGTGTCCGGATGAGAAAACAGTTAAAATTTTAAAATAACTGAATAAAATTAGAGAGTTTCAAAGTTTCTAGTTTATATTTAGTTTAAAGTAACGCCAATTGCTTTAAATTCAGTTTAAAAATAACTTCAAATCTTTGTAAATTGATGAAATCAATTTTACTTCTTCAAAATACGAAAGAATCAGAAGTAAAGTGAGATGTTTCATAGTCCAAGGTTATGTGGTTCCGCAGGGCTTGTGATTTGACGAAAAGGTCAGCACATCTAACAGTTATCTCATCTCACAATCCTCACACTTGCTCCATATGTCGACTCCTTTGTAATTCACTAGCGGGTCTTAAATGCCACCTATGATTATCGCACAAACCTTCATAACTGAATCAATAAGCAGTCAGATACTCATATGTCGAAACCGACAGGGGAGTCCATTATATATATATATATATATATATATATATTTAATTCCATCAATAAAAAAATGTCTAAATAATTCTTTGTGAAGAACGAAATTCTTAAAACAGTATGTTGTAGAAGATCGAGTGAGGGTTTGTGTATTGTTGAATTAGAGAGACGTGCGCTTATTTCCTGCTAGAAAGGTCAACTACAAGAAAATGGCGGACTCTAGTTGTGTCCAACCGAAGAGGAAAGGAAAACAAATAAGACCGATATATATATATATATATATATAAAACAAATGTATGTATTAAACAACACAATTGTACAATGGACATAGGCATTAACATTTGTTTGTGTGTTTGTGAATGTTTGTACGTACGTGTATGTGTGTATAATGTACATGGTGTCTTCCCACACGTGGGAGACGCTATCTTTTGCGTGAGCTCACATTCTAGTGGTGTTCGCTGAAATGAAGAAATGAAAAGAGAATGAGGCAAGAAGTCGCACAGTACTTATAGTACAGGGAGAGCGACCCCTAGTTAATAATATGGGAATTAAGGAGAAGCTAACTCCGACAATATCTATCAATTTTGTCATTCGGTGACCTACCAAAATCCGGATTAAAAATAACCTAAGTTATTAGCCTTAAAAAAAAAAAAAAAAAAAAAACTGTAAAAAGCAATAGGAGGTGCTTTCGACATTCAGAAGAGCAGATCTCCAAGATATTTAAGCACAAGAGATATGCAAATGTCTCCTCAGTTGATCGAAGGTCTTTGAGGAAAATTAGAAACAGTGTAGAACCAGAGAAAGAGAACTGAGGGACGCCTGTATTAATGTAGAATAATCTAGAAGATTGACCGTTTAAGATAAGGAATTCAATAAGAAAGACTGTATTACCATAACCTTTCAACTTGTGAAGTAGACCAATATATCAAACCCTGCCAAATTTCTTTGCGGTACCCAAAGCAACAGCCAAACTTCCCCATTCTTATCTAAACTTTGATAGATCATTTCAGTAATAACTGTCAACAGGCAGTCAAGCGTCCTAAATTATTAGCCTGAAACAAAAAAAAAATGTAAAAAAACAGATCACCTCTCCACTTCCGACAAGACAACCAGCGACCTATATATGCTGACCATGTTTGCCGTAGTCTCTGAATATGGAATCCAGTGAAGTCCGTAATCTCTTCAATATCAGAGGTTGGCAGTGTAGATTCGAAGAAAGTAGCAACTGTTAATTCTTTAAATCTTCGATATCAGAGGTTGGCAGTGAAGATATTTTGGAGAAAGTAGCAGCTGTTAAGTAATTCTTTAAGTCTTCGAGAACAGAGGTAGGCAGTGAAGGTATTTTGGGAGAAAAAACAAGATGGCTGCCTTTATACACGTCGAATTGAATATTTTGAGCTTTCTGATTGGTTAAACCTTCTATTGGTGAACTATAAAATGAGTCATTTTATTTTGACTGCCTCACTAGTACATACATATCCAAAAAACTGTAACAATATACAATGCCTAAACAAGGAATAGCATAACTGTAATGATCACTTATAACGTGAAATGTTTCTAGTATTGATTTCTATATTGAAACACTATATTATAATATTAATGGCAACATCTGTCGTTTCCACATAAGGAAACATTCGGTATTCATTAATTGACAAATTAGGCCAACTGACTCTAGAAATTTACAAAGTTTTTCTGTTAAAACAATTTTAGAGAAAATAGTTTTGTAATTGTTGTAACCTGGAGAAGAATAGAATAAAATAATCAAAGTTTGGTCATCATGGATAATACTTAGGACATAGAAGTAGAAAAAGTAGTCAACTGCTAGAAGTGAGTCAAGTGAATTCCACAATGAATCTCCAACTGCAGGATATCTACCAACCACCCCACAAGGTCAGATGTGGCACAAGGCAGAATTTAATGTGGGGTATCCAAGCCCGTAGGCTCGACCAAAAATTCCCTTTTGACCCCGAATAAAACGAGGTCGGGAAGCTGTTTCCCGTGAGGAGACTCTGCCCTTCGATATATCCTCGTCTCGGAAACCTCACGACCCAAAGGTAGGAAACCAACATTTTGATTATGACATTATTCTCGTTAAATTAAACATAATATCCATTTTAGTTAGTACTGTTGTTGAAAGTCTTCAAGTAATGCGATTTCTGCTATTTCTTAGAGTTATTTGTTCATGATTCTGCAGTGCCAGTCCAAGAGGTTCGAAGAATTGTCCTCGATAAACTACATCCGCGTCCTGGGTAAGAGGATAAACTAGTCCAACAGCAAGGCCTCTAATCAGGAGGCTTTGAGGAGTGTAAAACCACTACTTAATTGCTGGTGTTCCCAGGTCCACCCTGACCCGGGGTGGTAGTTAGGGTCCAAGCTATGGGTAAATAATTAACCCTCAAATTGGGGGTAGAAACGTGGGAAAATGGGTTTTAATACCGGCAATACATTTTTGTCAGAATATTACCAGCAATGAATTTTTGAAGGAAAAATTTTACCAGCAATACATTTTTGGAAAGTAAAATATTAGCAGCAATATATTTTTGAAAAAAACATTAGTAGCAATACATTTTTGAAAAAAATATTAGTAGCAATCAAAATCTTGTCGGAATTAAATAAACCATTGCGGTTGATATGCCGTAAAACAAACCAAACCAAACGATTTTTAAACATAGACCTCTAAAAGCTGACAGTTAATATATTTAGAAACAAGTTTGCTGCTATCTGTCTATATTTCTGAGATGAGGTAGTTTGTACCCTATTTAAATTATTCGGACTAATACCCTTATCATTTTCGCCATATTTATTTCAAAGTTTCGGCCGTTGTACGCTCCGGCCTTCTTCAGGTGGTTAGAATGTCGACCTGATCTCTTTATTTCGCTCACTGGCGTAGACTGTTCTAGTTTCACGTGCAATGCGGAAAGAAATAGGGAGACAGGCCGCCCCCTTAAGGTAAGGCTTCAAGAACACCAGAAAGCTGTAACACGATGGGAAGTGGAAAACTCAGGCGTGGCTGATCACATATGGTGAGAAAAGGGATATCACCGCCCTCTGTGGGATCAGGTTGAGATCATAGACACAATTGGAAAATTCGTAAACTGAAGGAATCAGCACATATGCTAGGACACAAAAATCTCCTGAGCCGACCAAGCATAGAAATGAATACAATATAGGAACCAGTAATAAGGAGTATCCGAGAAAAGAGATAATAAGAACAAATGTTCTAATATGTGCTCTGGTAAACACATGCAATGATAACAGCAAAAAATTGCAGTATGAGCACTGGTAAAAAAATGGTTGCTGAGACATTAGGTTTATAACACCCAGAAATTCATTCACAGATCTCCTCAAGGACACATGGCACGTTGGTTAGATCTAATGACAGGATCCAAAGAGTGTGAGTTCAATACTCGGTTAAGGCAGTGGAGAACTGGGAGAGGGGAATTAATAGGAGATAACTGATAACTGACATTTATTAAACATGGCACGTGGAACTAGAACAGTCTACCCCAGTGAGCGAAATAAAGGGTTCAGTTCGACATTCCAACCATCTGAAGAAGTCTGGAGCGTACAACGGCCGAAACGTTGTAATAAATATGGCGACAAAGATGAGAAAAATAGTCCGAATAATGTAAAAAGTTTGATGCTATTCATGACATCCGTATCCGATGAGGCTATGTAAGAATATGACTTGAATTTATGGGTTAATAATGTGTTTTATCTCTAGTATTTTGCGGCGGTGGCTAAAACTATGATTCATCCAGCTTATTCTATGATCACTTCCCTTATCTCCTATGCTAAATTTGTTATAATTGAACCATACTCCAAGTTATTTGAAGCGTGTTTGTATTTATTAATTCATCATGATACTTTTTTTAATGAGGGATTCATGTTACGCGCCATCTTTGTTTTCATTCTAATTCGAAATCAGAGATTCTGTTTTGGAAGGGTTTATTTTAATTCCCATCTCTAGGAATACTCTATCGCACTTCACTTCCTGTTTGTGAACGTTCAACGTCTTGCTTTCTATTCAAGTCTGACATTCAAAAGTTTAAATACAATTTCCAAAAACTTAAATATCAATCGCAATTGTCTGTATTCTTAATTTCAATTATTTTATTGTTCTTTATCCTTAATAATGTTTTTTTCTCATATTCTCCAACGCTCAGTAACAACCCCCCCCCCCTTGCGACTTACTGGCTTTATTGCCTTACTTGGAGTGAAATTATTTTTTTGTGTTTATATTAATACATATATTCCCTTTTCTCTCCATATTTATAAGTTTCAATGCATCTATCTATCTATCTATCTATCTATCTATCTATCTATCTATGTCAAGATATTCATTATCTATCTATTTATACCATAAGGTTCATTATCTATCTATCTATCTATCTATCTATCTATCTATCTATCTATCTATCTATCTATCTCAATAGATTCACTATCTATCTATCTATCTATCTATCTATCTATCTATCTATCTATCTATCCCAAAAGGTTCCTTATCTATCTATCTATCTATCTATCTATCTATCTATCTATTCCAAGAGGTTCATTATCTATCTATCTATCTATCTATCTATCTATCTATCTATCTATCTATCTATCTATCTATCTATCCATTCATCCCAAAAAAAGGTTCCTTATCTATCTATTTATCTATAAAGGTTCCTTATCTATCTATCTATCTATCTATCTATCTATCTATCTATCTATCTATCTATCTATCTATCCCAAGAGGTTCATTATCTATCTATCTATCTATCTATCTATCTATCTATCTATCTATCCCTAAAAAGGTTCATTATCTATCTATCTATCTATCTATCTATCTATCTATCTATCTATCTATCTATCCCAAAAGGTTCATTATCTATCTATCTATCTATCTATCTATCTATCTATCTATCTATCTATACCAAGTGGTTCATATCTATCTAGACTTCGAATACACGCCCATGCGCAATTACGCTCGTATTTTATTTCCGCCTACCACGCAAGTGCTCTCGGGAAAATAGCCAGTCCCCACATGAAGACCTACAATTTCTCTTGCCAAATAATAAAGATTCAAGAATAACCAAGTAATCACTGAGGCCACCTTTTCCTATTATCATCGTCGGGTATAATGAATGAGCAATTCTGGTGTAAGCCATAAAATGACTAAGAAAATTTAGTGGAAGGAAATGAAAACAAAATAAATTTAAGATCTCCAGAATTAAACCCAAGCAAAGTAATATATTTTATAAAAGAACAAATAAATGCATACATACGTATGCATACACACATATATATATATATATATATATATATATATATATATATATATATATATATATATATATATATATATATTATATATATATATATATATATATATATATAAAAATGTATTAGTATATATATATATATATATATTGTATATTCAAAAATATTTTGTTAAATATATACGAAAACGAATATCTATTATGTCTGATCATGAGCCGTTCTAAATATATTTGCTTTAATTTCGGGAGAAAATAAAGAAAATAAATTATCCATCATTTGCATATTTTTTATTATTATTTGATCTAAGCTTTCGGCTCACATGATTCATCTTCAGAGTGGTTTTATGGAAAAGGGAAATTTTTAGCATTTTCTTAATTAATTTTTTAAGGCTACAAAGTAATTAATCCACGAACTTGAAATGATCACAATGAAAAGACTGCATTGGACTAAATTTATTATGTTGTTAAGACTACGCATGCGCACGACAGATGGTTCCTGGGAATTTTAGAATTTTTTTTTTTTATCGGCCAAATTCATATAGAATCATTTACTTTTTCTCTCCATCAAACTCGAAATGAATTCGGATGAGAAAAAAAGATGAGAAAAAAATGTAAAATTTCCAGCATCCCTCGTTCTTGCGCATGTGTATTCCTATCAACATAAAAAAAAAAAATTAGTCTTATGAATTTCTGAAGGACGAAAAAACATCACAAGTTAACTTTTTTACATTTTGTCATACAATTACCCCAATACTGTCCCTGATAAAATAAAAATATATATCCGTATCCCATATATATATATATATATATATATATATATATTAGTCCACTTCATTATATATGTTGTCATATCTCTCTCTCTCTCTCTCTATATATATATATATATATATATATATATATATATATATATAATAGATGTATCTGAATGTACTATGATGTGCGTGTTGAAATAAAGATAGAAATATTTTTCTTGTACGTACACCTTTCTATTTCCATGTAAGTGTAGATGTCTATAAGTATTTGTATATGTGGATATGTCATCCTTTTTTTTTTGGAGGTATGTATGCGTGTGTATGTTTTTTTTTTTTGTATATGCGTATTTATATACATACATTATTCTGTTTCCTTAATTGCTTTGATTTTTTAAACCCTTCCTCAAATAACATGGACAGCTTCACTAGCATGGTATATATATATAGTGTAACCCGGATATAAGAGAGTTGTCGGGACCGGAGAAGAAGTCTCTTATATCCGGGTTTCTCTTATATCTGGGTTTGGTCTAATTTATATACATTAACACAGGCTCTAATTTGGGACCAGATAAAATATCTCTTATATCCGAGTTTATCTTATATCCGGGTTACACAGTATATATATATATATATATATATATATATATATATATATATATATATATTTATACGTTATTTTTATAGATAGAATTATTTATTCAGGCCGGTAAATGTAATTAATATTGTTTATTATAAACAGGACATTAACTTAATTATTGTATCTATGAAAAAAAATTATAAACAGAAAATATATTAAAATGATTGTCGGACTTAGTCCACTTCATTTTATATGATGTCATTTGTTTACGTTAATATATGCTTCAAGCAGATAGGATCGTTCGAGAAAGATCGTGGGAAATGTTTGTTTAAAAATAGTAATTTGATTTTGCTAACCAGACGATTCCCCTGAAGCGAAATGAAATAGTACATCAGGCCCAAAGATGTTTCCCTGTATGATACGGGTTCGATTCCATTCCGGAGAAGTACATTTTCTACGAAATTTCCGGGACATTCAGGCCGGTAAATGTATTTAATACTGTTTGTTATAAAGATAGCTTTTACTTAAATAATTGTATTTGTAAAAATAACGTATAAATAGAAAATATATTAAAATAATTGTCAGGCTTATTCCATTTCATAAAATATAAATTAAATATTTGACCATTCAATTAAGTATACACACACACACACACACACACACACATATATATATATATATATATATATATATATATATGCACTGATCTGTTCTTAAAGATTGCCTTTTGCTTGAAATCTGAGTAGTGCTATAGGTGAAAAAGTGTATATTTATTATTTATGTTACTTACATCTCTTTTATTATGCATTGAGAACTATTTTATTATCCCCAGCACTCAATACATACATACATACATACATACATACACACACACACACACACACATATATATATATATATATATATATATATATATATATATATATATATATATATTGTTGTGGTACGATCCACCTAATTTACATAGTGGAGTACCGACCATATAAATATGGGTTGGTACCGGGAAGACGATGGAGGAGGAACAAGAGATCCAATCCAGAGACTCTGCCCGACTGCGATTAAGTCAACCCATTCTACAGGAACAGTCTTCCCAAGAATATACCAAAACTAACTGTAAATATTGTGTACCTTTTCCTTGTTTCAATACATTTTGTTTACGTACATTTTGTGTTGTATTATTATTATCCCATGCTTATCCAAGTTTCAACAATATATATATATATATATGTATGAAAATATATAGAAAATAGGAAGGAACTGGTTAGGTAAATAATCCAAAGTCCCTTAGTATTTTAGTTATTATTTTTAAAAAATAGTGCTCGATACAAAAGTAGAGCATAAATATAATTATTTATTTAAAATAATTTAGCGATTTGGAATCATTTTTTAAATAAATAATTATATATATATATATATATATATATAAGTGAACATTGACCTCAATACTCAGAGACGACAGCTGGACGCAACCGTCAGGCCTATATATATATATATATATATATATATATATATATATATATATATATATATATATATATATAGCGAGATGTTAAGGGTTTGTGTTGAAATATACTAGTAACAGTTTCTGCCGTTAGTCCCATGATATCATTAAGGAGATTTTTTTTTTATTAGGCACATCATTTATCAGGTACAGTTTTATTGATTTATAAGATGATATGGCAGGTAGCGGAAATAAAGTACACGACATACGTGTTATCATTAAACATATAAGAAATATGATACGTTTCTGAATCTTGAGGTGGCGAAATGTAGAAAGAAGTTTTAAGGATGATTCCAAAATGAACATTAGTTCGATAAATTGGATAAAGAAAATCGATATATAAGATCATTATATTTTAGACATCCCTCCCCCCGCAACAACAATTAAGCGAACATTAGATTTTATGATTGAATGGCTGATTATGTTTTAGGCGTTAGCAATAGTTTGTGGGTTATTTGCACTATTTACATGCGGAATATTATGCTCTTATCATTATTTTTGTTATCACAACGTTTCGGTCGTTTTGCCCCACATCCTGGCCTTCATCAGACTTATAAGCATCCGAGTAAAATATAAGGAATTTTGAAATGGATCCGTTATTAGCGGCTCTTATATCGTATTTATTTTTATACTTGGACTACTAATAATGTCTTCATATGCCACCAGAAAGAAAGAAGGCCAATAACATTATGTGTTTCACTAAAACACTAGTGAAAATCTTCAGTGAGTGCAGTCAAGAGTGACAATCAGCAGTAGCATATGATAAGATAACTTAAGGCTAGGTTTAAAGCTCCATGTGCTCCAAAGATAATTGTCTTCTGAGCCTAGTGGATTAAATCTTTAGTTGGGGAATTTCGTGAAATAATAAATATGAGTTCAATCCCGTATGTATTTTGACTCAATGGAAACCGAGGTGTACTAAAAAATTACACAAAATATAACCAATGGAATGAGAAGTGTCTACCCCGTAGATTAGATAGAACTGTTCGGAAGTCCCTGTAACTTACCCGGATTGATATACGTGTGATGATAACATGAAGGCTGAAATGTCATGTTAACAACTAAGTAGTTCAAATGTATATAGTGTAAATAATGAAAACACTTCATTCCATAAATGCAGACAGAAATCAAAGCTACATATATAAAAACATATTAATAGCAAGAAGGAGGACACATGGTACAGTGAATAAAGGCGTTGGTTAGATCCAGTGACAGGAGCCAAAGAGTGTGAGTTCAATACCCGGTTAAGGCAGTGGTGAAATTGGAGAGGGGAATTAACAGGAGATAACTGACATCCATTAAACGCGGCACGTGGATCTAGAACAGTGTACCCCAGTGAGCGAAATAAAGGGTTGAAGACGGTCGGAGCTTACAACGGCAGAAACGTTGAAATAAATATGGCGACAAAGATGAGGACAATTGTCCAAATAATGTTAATAGTGTACATAATACTTCATCTGAGAAATATAGACAGATACTGATTTTAAATCATTGTTATAATTTGTGGACAAAAATGGTGCATTTCAGTATTACTCAATGATCTTGCCGATGTGACCTCCATCTTCTGGTTTTCTCCTTCTATATTTTGGATAGGAGTCATTCCCTTGTTCAAATTTAATCTAATTTATATCAAAGGGAAAAAAATCAGTGGGAATATGTGCTCCCCAACCGTGAATATGATTCCTTCGCTACATAAGAGAACACTTATGCAACAAATGAATCATATTTTTATATAAATAATTATATTTAGGCTCTACTTTTGTATCGAGCACTGTTTTTTAAAAATAAAAACAAAAATACTAATGAAATTCGGATTGTTTCCAACCGCGAACCCCCTTTGATCAAAATTATCTTGCGGGTGTCACCTCTATCATCTGGCTTTTCTCGTTCTATATTTTCGATAGGTGTCATTTCATTGTTCATATTTAAATTTAATTTAAATCAAAGGGAAAAATTATTTTTAGTGGGCGTGAGGGTTGTATCCCCCCCCGGCTACGCCCTTTGATTAAAAGGAAATGTACTTTTCCAAGTATGCTAGGTAATGTAGTTTTAAAATATAATATGGGGGTGGGGGCTCTCTCTCCAAAACACTAGGAGAAGTTCGATATCAAACAAACAGACAGAGGCTCCGATTTTATAAATATAGATTCTGCCATTTTATTATAACATGGATAAATTAATATACACAAAGAAAACTAAAATTAACAGAAAGTTCTTGGTCTGTAATATCTGGATAATTTTATACTATTTTTTCAGTGCAAATGAGCAGCATTTCCAAAATGTTTACGGAAAGAAAATTCCGCGAAAGGTATCCTGTCCAGTATAGAAATAATGGGACGTAAGGCAAGGATGTCTCTTCTCACCGGACTCATTCAAACTATACAGCGAGACACTTCTGAGAGAACAGAAAGTCCTACCTGGATTCGTCCTTGGCGGCCACAATCTTAACAACAAAAATATACACAGTTGACACAGTACTGATAGCAGACACGGAAAAGAAATTACAAAATCTCCTAGAGAAGGTAGCAAGGGGAGAGCTAGAAGAAAGGAATAAGTATCAGCTACAAAAAGACAGAATGCATTGACATCAGAAAAAAAGAAGTGCAAGAAATGCAATTTTCAGGTCGGGGACACTAAAATCAAACAGGTACAGAAATTTAAATATCTGGTAAATATTTTGACAGGGGACAGCAAGTGTGACGCTGAGATCCGTAGACGTATTGGGATGGCCAAAGACACATTCCAAAGTATTACGAGACAGAGGGATTTCTTTGGTAACAAAGAAAAGAGTACTGAGTTGCTACGTGATATCTGTCCTTCCTTTACGGCAGTGAGTGTTCGACGGTCTCCTCAAAGATGAAGAAGAGACTCGAGGCACAGGATGTATTGTTCTACAGAAGGATGCTAAGGATACCATGGACCGAGAATATGAACAACGATGAAGTTGTGGAGAGGATGTAAACAAAGAGGAAGCTTATACTTAACACCAAGAAGAGGCTGAGGAAATTTCTGAGACACGGAATGAGAAGGGAGGGTTTGAAGAATCTGATACTCACAGGACGAATACAGAGAAAGAGAGACAAGGTAAAGCAACGGATGACATAAGCAAGTGCTTAAGCAAGTGGATGACAGAACATGGCCTGGGGGAAGTACCAAAGGAGCAAATTTATTGAGAACTACATTGGATAGGATGAAGTGGAGAGCCATTATCGCCTACGTTCTGAAGGGACACAACACATAAATAGAAAAAAAAGTCAGTAATATAAGGCCATGTTGATTTTTCTTTTTTTTTAAGAATATCAACATGGCTGAAGTTTGATACGATGAGTACTGACATCCAAAATTAGATTAATAGCTTTTACCAATTGTTGGTCATTTAGATTTAAAAAAAATGTACAGAAATACATTATTTCTAAACGGTTTTCCTTACAAACTGACTTCAAAATACACTATTTACAGTATTAATATCTATTACAACGTTTCAGCTGTTATAATCTCTGGCCTTCTTCAGGTGGTTGAAATGTCGAATTTAATCCTTTATTTCGCTCACTGGGGTAGACTGTTCTAGTTCCATGGGCTATGTTTAATGGATTTCAGTTATCAGTTATCTTCTCAAGTACACATGACATAGTGGATAAAGGCATTGGTTAGATCCAGTGACAAGACCGAATGATTGTGAGTTCAATACCCGGTTAAGGCAGTGGAGAACTTGGAGAGGGGAATTAACTGGAGATAAGTGATAACAGACGTCCATTATACATGGCAAATGGAACTAGAAAAGTACCCCAGTGAGCGAAATAAAGGGTTCAGGTCGACATTCCAACCACCTGAAGAAGGCCGGAGCGTACAACGGTCGAAACTTTGTAATAAATATGACGACAAAGATGAAGACGATACTCTGAATAATGTAAATAGTGTACATAACACCTCATCTCAAAAATATAGACGGATACAGGCTTCAAAATATTATTACTTTAAGAATATATACAAATAAAGTGAATATCTTTTGTATTAGATACATTAAATGGAAAATATATTCAAACCAGAATTCTAATTATGAATCACCACAAGTAAAATATCCAATATTTTTTTATTATATTCAATCAGTAGAAACTGTATAAAAAATTGTAAAAGATTACAAAAAAGATTATTCAATGAATAAGATTCGTTAGATCATTTGCTGGATCATAATACTTATTATAAAACCCAGGTTGTGTTTTTTTTTTTGTGTGTGTGTGTGTGTGTGTCTGTTCGTTTATATATTGGATCGGATTTCCTACATTTTTCAACCGATTGCAACAAAACTTCACATTTTTTTTTTTTTTGCAAGTAGTGTTTCTTATTGTCTTGCACATTTTTTCTTTATTTTTACATTCAGGGTGCTTTAAAAATTCCATTTACAAAACAATTGTTTATAATAAAATTCTATTCAATTGGTAGACTCATAACGATTGAAAACAATGTTTTTGTTTGAGTTTGGGTTTGACCAATTCGTGAAAAAAAAAAAAAACAAAAAAAATAAAAAAAAAATAATTAAGACATGCGCATCCGTCAACCTTACACAATAATTGTTGAAGCTTAAATAAGCATGGAATAATACAACACAAAATGTACGTTAACAAAATGTATTGAAACAAAGAATAGGTACACAATATTTACAGTTAGTTTGGTATATTCTTGGGAAGACTGTTCCTGCATAATGGGTTGACTAAATCGCAGTCGGGCAGAGTCTCTGGATTCAATTTCTTAATCTCTACTATCTTCCCCGTCTTCCGGTACCAAACCATATTTATATGGTCGGTAGTCCGCTTATGTAAATTAGGTGTATCATACACAACAATAATCTTTGTCAATTTTATTCTTCAGACTTTATGATGGTCGATACTTGATCTATCTCTTACTGTTACATCCCCGGGCAACGCCGGGCTCTACTGCTAGTAATTAATAGAAATAGTAATAGATATAGGGGTATATAACACCATAATACTGCCGTGAACATATTATAAGATGTTTTAAACTGTATTGTATATTGAAAATCACACTAAAATTATTGCACTGTATAACATATTATACCATAATATAGCTAGATTGTTCAGTGTAATTTCTTTTTGAATAAGTTAAGATCTCATTTGATGGCACAATGTTTTATTAACAATGTGTTTGTGCCACGCATCTTGTCAATATACAATTTGTAAAGCTTCAGTAAATTATAAATTTTATATGGATGTGAATATGGCTTTCACTCATCATCGAAATCATATTGCAGCGCTATAATATAAAATCTCTTTTTCTTTAAACTCGTATCCTTCAAATGTTTTGTTTCGTTTTTTATCATATCAAACCCCAAATTCCAAATTGATTGCTATACTACACTTCCAAAATCGATCTGCCGTAATGAACATATGTAGACGAATCACTGAGTGGAAGTAGAGAATGATGATAAAACGTTAAATATGGCTTAGCATTGCAGAGTAAAAGAAGCTGTGGATAGCCATAATCACTTAGAAGAGGAAGGATTGTAGATTGAATGATTTGTTTTTTTTTTTTATACAGGTTATCAAACCTTCGTGGGTTATTTAAAGTCGAAATCTATTTTGGTTCCTAAAAATAATTCGAGTGAAGATGGCCTTAAAAATTTTTCTTTAAGAATATCAATGATTTTGCCGGATACAAGTCTTACAGTTTAACCGAGAGCAGAGATCGATTCATGCCTTTTTCAAAGATGTTTACGCGTATATGAACGTATCGAACTCAACTGGAATTCGAACTCCTTTCATCACACCATCCGCACATCCACCTGCAACACGAAAACTGACGGTTCAAAAAAAAAAATCGAACATTACATTTCAGATAAAAGAATATTGCACGCCTAAATAGCTTGGTGTTAGTCTTTTTTACACAGCTTATATAGTTAAGATCAGCTATAGCATCAAACTATTGATTATAGCTGATTTGTTGCCATGAGGAAATGATATTGCATCTTCTTCCCACCTGTTAAGTTAAACTACTTTATAAAAATGCTGTCATAGTGTTTTAGAAGGACCCCAACCTATTGAATATGTTGTTTTGTGGTGTATGAAAGATGAACGGAGATGAATGAATTCTTATAGTGACTGAGTAAATTGTAATGAATGAATGGATCAGGAATCAGATTAGCTCGGTTGAAGATAACCGGAGTCGAACAAACTCCCTTTTCGGCCATTTGACAACATTGTATTCTTATACAATAAATATACACTTTATACAATAAACATACACTTTATAGAATAAATATACACCTTCTTTATACAATAAATATACACCTTCTTTTAAAATAGATACAATAAATATACACCGTCTTTTAAAATAGATACAATAAATTTACACCTTCTTTATACAATAAATATACACATTCTTTATACAATAAATATACATCTTTTAAAATAGATACAATAAATATACACCTTCTTTATACAATAAATATACACCTTCTTTATACAATAAATATACACCTTCTTTTAAAAATATACACCTTTTTTTTAAAAATAAATACTTTCCTGGTATCAAAGCTTTCTTCGATCAAGGAAAGTTGAAAATCAAGCTCAAACACTAAGAGACCATTCATCCAGGGAGTATCCCTCTTTCGGGAGTTCGTTGGGTTTGTTGCTCGGCGCCTGAAGCGTCCCCAAAGGTGGGCAGTATCGAGAGCAATTTTACCAGGGTATTGCTTTTAAACCCCCTTTAAACTGACCTTGTATCACATTTCGTTCAGGCGATGTCACACTGGAAAGTAAATCCTTTTAAAATAAATACTTCCCTTTCGATCTGGGGAAATTGAAAATAATATTACGCTCAACAGACAGACCATCCGCTCGGGCAGTACCCATACTTCGGGAGGCGGGTGGGTTTATTCCGAGGTGCCTGAGGCGTCCTCAAAAGGGGAAGTCTCCAGGGGACTTGATGAATTTTTCAACGGTATTGCCCAATTTAAACTGACCTTGCAGCACATTCTGTAGCGACACGTAGGTAGGCTGAAAAAATATACACCCCTTCTTGTAAAATAACCTCCTTGGAGAAGTGCTGGTTGCTCTAAACTTTCTCTTCGCTGGTAGTCGTGAGCCAGACTAAACAATGTCGATTATTAATGGACGTTATTTCAGTGTATCGAGAACAACGCAACCGATACCGATGCCTTGATATCCGTGATTATAAGGAATCAACATAAGAAAGTCGTGCAGACTGGCTCGTTGCAATAACAATTTTTTTTATTTCCTTCGCCTTTGTCAGTTGGCCAGCAGCTCCCCTTTCCTGTGTTAATGAAAATGTCTTTCTCGACAATTGAAAGAGTTTATATTTGTCTCGCCAAATTTTAGTTTAATTTTTAAAGAAATTTCGCTGTGTCATCAGAATGTATTGTTCCTCCTTTGTAAATTCAGAGAATAGTTCACCTGTCGACAAAAGGAAATAACTGGATTCAAACAATGAAGCAAGTCACACCAAACGATTTCTGGAAATTATTTATTGATGTGTATCTGATTTCATAGATTTTAAATGCCGGTCTTGTCATTGGTATATACAATACAAATTTTGGAATGTCGTTAATTAAGTTATAAACGAAGTTTGTACAAAGTTCTTGTCTTTTAAATACAAATATTGAAAATCTTAATTAAGTTATAGGCAAACTATATACAAACTTCTCATTTGCATGTCTAGAGATATTTTCGACACCTCCCGCTGTCAGAAATATTTAGATAGACATTTCAACTCAAAAAGTATGACTTTCATGAGCGAGAGTGAGAGAGAGAGGGGGGAGAGAGAGGGTGAGAGAAGGGGAGAGGGGGAGAGAGAGTTAAAATAGAGGTAGAAAAAGAGAGCGGGACGGAGAGAAATATAGAGAGATAGATTGAAGGAGAGGGAATCGTATGGAGAGAGAGCGATAAATAGGAGTGAGGGAGGGCGATAAAGAGAAAAAGATTGAAAGAGAGGAAGAGCGAAAAAGGGAGGGGAAAAGAGCGATAGAGATAAGAAGGGAGGGAGAAAGATGAAGAGGCACGGCGAGATAAATGGGGAGGTAGAGATTTATATAAATAGAGAGAGTTTGAAGGAGAGAGTGGGATAAATAGGAGGAATGGAGAGAGACAAACAGAGAGGCATTAAAGGAGAGGGAAGAGAAAAGGAGAGAGAAAGAGAGTTAAAATAGAGGTAGAAAAAGTGGGCGGGATGGAGAGAAATAAAGAGAGATAGATTGAAGGAGAGGGAATGGTATGGGGAGAGAGCGATAAATAAGAGGGAGGGGGGCGATAAAGAGAAAAAGATTGAAAGAGATGAAGAGCGAAAAAGGGAGGAGAAAAGAGCGATGGAGATAGGAAGGGAGGGAGAAAGATGAGGCACGGAGAGATAAAAGGTGAGGGAGAGATTTATATAAATAGAGAGGGTTTGAAGGAGAGAGTGGGATAAATAGGAGAAATGGTGAGAGACGAACAGAGAGGCTTTAAAGGAGGGGGAGGAAGAGAAAAGGAGAGAGAAAGAGAGTTAAAATAGAGGTAGAAAAAGAGGACGGGATGGAGAGAAATAAAGAGAGATAGATTGAAGGAGAGGGAATGGTATGGGGAGAGAGCGATAAATAAGAGGGAGGGGGGCGATAAAGAGAAAAAGATTGAAAGAGATGAAGAGCGAAAAGGGAGGAGAAAAGAGCGATGGAGATAGGAAGGGAGGGAGAAAGATGAGGCACGGAGAGATAAAAGGTGAGGGAGAGATTTATATAAATAGAGAGGGTTTGAAGGAGAGAGTGGGATAAATAGGAGAAATGGTGAGAGACGAACAGAGAGGCATTAAAGGAGGGGGAGAAAGAGAAAGAGAAAGAGATAAAGAGGGCAATATAAATAAATGGGAAGTTAGTGGAGAGAGATAAATAACGAGAAAGTTAGAGAGAGAGAGAGAGAGAGAGAGAGAGAGTTTATTGAGTATAGATTCGCAGCCTCAAGACGCTAGATTTTGCTACTGTGAATTCTGTAGACAATACTATTACTATGAAGTGGAGTTGCAATCCTCTTACCGAAACCGCCTTTTTTAAAATTGAGAGTTATGCCTCTGTTAGACTGGTTTCCAATCAAGGCTAGGGATAACAATGAAACCTGCTATTTAACCCGTAGCTGTATGGAGAAGAAATAGATTCATACCTTTTGTAACGGTATTAGTGCGGAAGTTAACGCAACAACTTAGACCGGCATTTGAATTCTGAATACTGTCACCACTTTTCGTCTTAATAGATCATGTTACGTGTACTTTATCATTCATGTTAGGTTTACGACCACGTCATGTTGAAGCACCGGTTTCTATGCAATCAGTGAAGTTAAGCAACGTTGATCCTGGTCAATACCGAGATTAATAACCGCTTGGGAATATCAGGTGATGTAAGCTTAGATATGTCGGTGATGTAATGGATAAATGTTCGGAATTGTGAGTCGCAAAGCTAAGTTCCAATTCCAGTTAGGTTCGTTATAACCTTTTGGTGGCTGTAGGGTTTCAAATTAGCCCATAAATGTTTTTCTTTTGCAATGTATTTTGAAAATCCAACAAACACCAGCGACTCTAATACATATATATATATATATATATATATATATATATATATATATATATATATATATATATATATATTAGTTGTTGCAAAATAATGACGTAATAATATCGTTTTTTGACGTATTTTTCAACATCAAAAACGACATTCTTACGTCATTATTTTTGCACCAACCTAATATATATATATATATATATAGTTTTAAGGTGTGATATATTTATGGGATAAAGTGCTCAATATCACAGATAGAGCGTATGTAAATATAAAAGTAAACATTGAAGTCAACACACAGAGGTGACAGATTGTTTCATTCTAGACGCATCTAACTTGAAAGTGTGCAACCTCTGTGTTGACTTCACGTATATATATATATATATATATATATATATATATATGCACACACACACACACGCACACACACACACACACACACACACACACACACACACACACACACACACACAGACCAATATATATATAGGTGCACATATGTAGGGTGCAATGGATAAATTGTCGTCTAAATTACGCAAAAATGAAAATAACCCTGGCATCTCATTTTAACATATATATTTACTTCAAAATAACTTGAAAATACACGAGATTAAATTTATTGATTAAAATCGGCATTGGCTTGGACCTTGGCCGCCAGAAGACATCAGAATCTCCAGCATCTTTTCTGGGCGGTCTCTTTATTTAATTTGGTGAATGCTACCACAATCCTTGCCTTCGGTTCATCTCCAGTGTTACAAGGAGTTTCTGTTGGTCTCTCACTCAATACACAATAATCAAGGGAGTTACAGTCTAGGGAGTTAGGTAGCCAGGTGTAAGGGGTGATGCGGTCACAGAAATTGGCTGACTGTCATGACTAGGTTCTCCTGTTTCTGTGACATTGCGTAGTGTCCTTGTTGCTAGACAAAAGGTCTTCCAGGTGCCACACTCTTGCCCCAGACAAGTATTATCTCCTCACAACACTTGATGTAGGCCTCCGTATTTAGTCTGTATCCCTTTGGAAAAATCAATAGAGCCATGACGTCGCCATCACTCGTAATCTCTCCAAGCATCATCGTAATCACTATTAGACTCATACAACTCTTTTCGGATCATCTGCTCCATCCGTAGATTGACACCCAAACACTGAAATGTTTGTATTGGAGTTTCCGGGGAGAATGTCAAGCAAAACATTATGCCGTTTACAAATTTCTGGTGAAGGGATTTATGTGAGACGGTGCCCAACTGAACGTACTATACTGTGTAGTCGACAAAAAAAGACAAATATAAAATGGCGACGATTTACCCATCGCACTGTGTATATAGGTGCACACACACACACACACACACACACACACACACACACACATATATATATATGTGTGTGTGTGTGTCTGTGTGTCCATATATACAAGCGCGCGTACACACACACATATACACAGGCACGCACAGAAAAAATCAAACTACCAATAAAAAGAGCATAAATTGTTTTTCTAATTTAATTAAAAAAGAAAGAACACAAGAAAATCTGAAAACAATTGCAGTTATCTCCTGACGAGTGGACTTAACGATTACAAAAGAGTAGGAGGAGTTGAATGAATCAGCTAAGTGGCAAATTTTTATATTCGTATTATATATATATATATATATATATATATATATATATATATATATAACGGACAAAGTCCGACAATTATTTTAAGACATTTTTATATTTATACATTCTCTTTTATAGATACAAATATTTCAGTAAATGCTCTGTTTATAATAAACAGTATTAATAACATTTACGGGCCTGAATGGCCGAGAAATTTTCATAGAAATATTCGTCCTCCGACAGGAATCGAACCTGTATCTTATACGGGGCCGTCATATAGCCTGACGTACCTTAACCAATAGGGCCATAGAGGATCTTTTGGTTAGCAGTAAAATCGACCTTGCTAACCGAACGATCTATATTGAACGCAATTTTGTATCTAAATTGTATCTAAAAGCTACCTTAAATGCCGCCCTATCGGATGGATCATATATTATCACTCTTCAGGTTTAACTAATTTGCATATTGATTTAAAAAAAGAAGAAAAGATGTTTATTTCAGTAATTATTTGTCCATCATTAATGTTCTTTTATTCCAGGATTGTTTTGAGTTTCACATAAAAAATAGTTCTGTTTAGGAATATCGTTTTATGCCGTGGAGAAAAATGCTTGAAATTTGCATTTTACTTGGCCTTCAACAAGATGGCAACTATTTGAAAGGCTTTCCTTAATTATAACAAGCCAATTCATGAATGAAATGTTTCATTTAAAATTCTTGTTTCCAAGATTTCAAGTAGTGAATATCTTATTTTGCGAAAGGAACGGGCAAAGCCTGCTAGTAAACGGCAACTTCTGTCGGACCGTTTGTGTGTCTGAACGTTCTTTATATGAAATCTATATTTTTATATTCTTTATTCTAATATTTTGTTTAGGCGTTAACTTTTTCTCCATATCTTAGACTCTAACAGGTGCTATCAACCCGGTCATGCTTTTTCGTTTCTAAAATGTATTGCTGGTAAGTAATTTTTTTTTCCTGAAATATATTGCTGGTGATATTTTTTTCAAAAAAGTATTTCTATTGTATTTACTATAAAAATCTATTTCTATACATTCATAGATTCTGACCCCCATTATTGTGGATCACTATTTGCCTATAACTGGGACCCTAACACGTGCTAACACCCCGTGTCAGAGTGGACCAGGGAACAACAGCAATTAAAAGTTGCTTCTACTCTTTTCAAGCCTCCAATCTCCCGATCAGGGGCTTTGATGTCGGATGTTGTTATCGTTATATTCAGAACTTGTGCACGAACATATATATATATATATATATATATATATATATATATAATTATTTATTTAAAACTTATAACATAAATATGTTATAAAATCACTACAAAAATAGCCATTTTGTTTCAACACCTCCAGTGTCTTATCAAGTGATGATGCTGAATGTAAAATAAATGGTTTTAAAAGTTTCAAAATAATTAACGATCCTTCGTAAGGGGAAAATACTTTTACAAAAACTAGAATGACCAATCAAAACACAAGTATAGAGAATTCCAAAACTTGACAACGAAGTAAGGTTATAATAGCTATCAAGAGCTTTAATATATATATATATATATATATATATATATATATATATATATATATATATATATATAATATATATATAACTGTTATATACATACTACAGTTATATATATATATATATATACATATCCATAAAACTGTATATATATATATATATATATATATATATATATATATATATATATATATATATATATATATATATATATATATATATATATATATATATATATATATACTACAGTTCGAGAGTAAGCTTACTTCAATTCCAGCCCCAATTTTCTCTAATTTTCTTTGGCTAATATATAGACTCTCGAACACTTGTCGACAGAGTGTCGAAACACGCTGAACGCATTTCTTCCGTCGGATATAATTAGTTTTTAACGCCCGAATTGATCAAATCTTGGTGGAAGATCGTATTGCGAAAGATCGAAAAAAAAAAAAAAAAAAAACGTGTAGAAATGACGAAAACTTGGTTTCGTCCACTGTGAAATCATGGATTCGGTTGCACAACATTTGAATCTAATTGTACTCTTTCCGTTTTCCTCAGAAATGTGCGTGTCAATTTACTGATGTAATTAATGGAGAGAGTGATATGTTGACGCATTCGTCTCTTTTGACACATAAACACCGAGTAATAAAATACCTCTCATAAGATTAATTTGCGATAACAAAAAACATGAGCGATTATCATTATCATAGCAACTGCCAATTTGTGACGCATTCCCAAAGACGAATCACGGGGAATTGCTAATTGAGATATTCCAGGATAAAAGAAAAAAGAAAACATGGATGTCAGACACTAGGTTTCATCACACATAACCTATATTATTCTACCTTTTGTATATTTTATCAAACAGGATAAAAGTGTAGTATTTGTTCTCTTCTCTATCCAGGAGGTACGATGCATTATCCGAGGATTACGAAACATCTTTGAATTTTGATTTTTTAGTGAAGAGCACAATTTACCGAAGTGAGAATTCGATTCAAAGCATGTTTTCGGAAAAGATATCATTCATTTTTATGATTGACTCCCTCTCATCTCAGCCACGTGCAGTTAAGGCCAGCCTTGCTACATCCATAGGAAGTAATTATTTACTAAGAAGGATGTTCCTCTCAGACAGCTACTTCCTAGGAACAGCTACTTTGAGAAGTATCTTCCCGCGTGCAAGCTTTCCCGAACACTACAAATTTAAACTCTTTAATATTAAGGGTCATTCGTTTTCTAGACATCATACATTCATATACTTCACTCCTTTACGTTCATAACACACCACCCTTTTAAGTAATACTCTTCCTTGAATGTCTCTTAGACCTTGCATTGTTGCGAACATTACTAAAATAAAGGAAAAGATGGCTTGCCTCTTTTGCCGAAAGCATGCATTTTATATTCTTACAGTTTATAGTTTTTTCTTGTTTGTTTATAAGCAAGAAATAGCTATAGAGTAGTGAGAGACTTCCGTGTTTGCATCTGTGGGTTGGAGACAGTCGAGTGGAAAATAAGTCATCTCTTTGTCAATACTGAAAAAAATGAGCTTCCAAATGTTGGAACGGCTCTGTGATCTTTACCGGATTGACAAATAAATGCAAATTGCTTGTATGGAATTTTGCGTGAAATCTGATATCGAGCGACAGGCTTTTGGGAAAAAAAAATCTTCAGTTCAACTACCAGAAATCGAAGTGCAAGTGTCCATTTGAAATGTTGATCGTTTAGGGCAACCTCATACGAGAAAATGTGGGGGGAAAAAAACCCTGGATTTCTTCAAGTGAAATTAAATAATAAATGAAACGCATTATCATATGAAGTAATGGTTTACTTTAGTTTTGCTACTAGTTCTAGAAACGTTCGATACCATGGCTGGAAAATTCATAGTTACAACAAGAAAGAAAATACTAAATGACTATTGCAGCTGTTCACAGTGATGCAGGTAGATGTTTGGAATGTGGTGTGTATATTTATATGAATGGGATAATCAAGTGAAAGCCGGGGTTCTCTCAAAGAGAAATTAGTGAAAAAATTACAGACGATACTGTAAATATAGCAAAAAACAGTTCATTGCTTTCGCAAAACCAAACACGGAGGATATAAAGAGACAATCGGAAATGCATTTAGACGGAGGTGCCATTAGTACGTACGAACGGAGTGTAAAGTCCTACCGAAATGTATCAGTCTTTATTTCTGAGATGAGGTATGTTGCACATTATTTACATTATTCGGACAATTGTCTACATCTTTGTCGCCATATTTATTACAACATTTAGGCCGTTTTACGCTCCAGCCTTCTTCAGGAGGTTGGAATGTCGAATTGAACCCTTTATTTTACTCACTGGGGTAGACTTTTCTAGTTTCATGTACCATGTTTAATGGACGTCAGTTATCAGTTATCTCCTGTTAATTCCCCTCTCCAAGTTCTCCACTGCCTTAATCGGACATTGAACTCACAGTCAAGGACAAATGACACAGTGGATAAAGGCGTTGGTTAGATCCAATGACAGGACCCAAAGAGTGTGAGTTCAATACCCGGTTAAGGTAACTGCTTTTTGACAATACCAATCATAAAAAAGTATCTGTCCGGGTAAGTGGGTTAATTCTGAACTATTCAAAATGGTGATTTTTTTAAATCGAGTCCACCTCATGTAAGGTAATAAAGCCACTAAGATATAAGAGAATACTGGAAGAATTATAAACAAAAAAGTTACTAATGATCGAGAATAAAATTAGAGTACTCAGGATAGTAGATAGCGATTGAAATTGCATTTAAATTTTTGGATATTAATGTTGACTGGAAAACATGGAGCTGGTAGAGAGTTCCACAAACCAGAATTGAGAGAAAAGAAACTGTTAGCATAGAATTAACATTGAAATCTATCTAACTCAATATTAGATTTAAAATATCTCAACGCGAGTCTAGTACTGCGCTTAAATTCAAAAAAGTCTAGGTGCCATAGTAAAGATCTCACCCGAACAGTTACCATTATAGAAAAGACACAGAGGAGCACATATTACGACCTGGAAAGTGCCTGAAGCTTAGATGCCAGATCAGGACCGATAATATTGCTGATTCTTTTTTGGACTTTATGAAGGAACTCTAGATAAATAACAGGAGCACCGGGCCATATGTGGCAGCAAAATTCTAAGCATGGACGGAGAGATATGTAGGATTGATTCTCAAGAGAGAAACTGTCTCGGACGACACTGTGAACTAACTTTCTTAGTTGACCTGGCAATGGATTCAATATAGTCTTTCCACTTCATGTCAGCTGAGAATGTTAGCCAGAAAAGGCGCAATTTGTCGCTTTTCTTTAGGTTACAAAGGAACACCGGGAACTCAAGTGACGGAAAGATACACCCATCGCCATGATGAACACAAATGTACAGCCGCCCGAAAAATGTTAATTAAAATATGACTATGAGACTTGACGTTGAGGAAGCCTCAAATAACATGGAATAAGCAATTCCTTGATAAGGGAAATATGGATACAACCGCGATATATATTGTATACAGTCGATTAGGATCCAGTATTAAAACAGATATTGCAATATCATTTGAATGCCAATTTACTGTTTCTTCGTATCAAAGAATGGAATCATTATTTTTCCTGGCAACGTTTGAGGAGAAGCAACGCTAATATATATTGTATTAATGGCTTCCATGACGATATCTGTCTGCCATAAAATGCACACAAACGTGAAATAAAGTAAAAATAATTGTTCGACAAAATAATAATAATAATAAAAATATTTACTCAAGAATTTTATGCTTACAATTTATTCAAATTTGCCAAATGTCACTTAGTTTTTATTGTTTTTTTTAATCATTTCAACAACTGCAAGGAAATAAATCCACTAAAACGAAAGTGTTTACTGAGTGCGAAAGAATTTGGCGTTTTTCTAAGCGTAGTTTAAATGTGGCCACAACGCCGAATTTTATGAGGCACCCAGTGAGAATCGAATTCACTATTCAGTCGTAATTGATCGAGAGAGACAACTTTGCTAACCATGACGCCACGTCGAAGTGCTCTGAGGGCGGAAGCACATAAGAAAAAGAAAAAAAAATATTATTAAAGAGAGCGAACGTTGAAAGGACATGATTTAAGAAGAAAGAAGTTGACTGGAATGCAGGAAGCCGGAAGGAGGAAGCTGGAAGCCGGGAGGAGGAAGCTGGAAGCCGAAAGGAGGAAGCTGGAAGCCGGAAGGTGAAAGCTGGAAGCCGGAAGGTGAAAGCTGGAAGCCGGAAGGCGGAAGCCGAAAGAGAGTTCTACAAGCAGAGAAGTGCTGGAAAAGAAACGGGTAGCAAGACATCTAGGAATATTGCTAGCCATTTCAAATGCCAAATGAAGAGACCTAGCCGCCAATCTAGCAGTATATGTAAATACATAAAGTCGACGTACCAAAGAGGAACCAATTGCCATGAAAATATTTTTTTAAAAAAAAGGAAGGAAAGGAAGCAAAGTTACATAACATTGCAGATTTTTCTTTGCATTTGGTTATCACAAACATAATTTTATTTGTCATCCTCTTTTAAATCTACCCCGTGATCGAATTTGCCAAATAGGTGTTTTTTGTAATTCAGATTTTGATTGTTTATTCATTCGTTTTCTACGGCTAATCAAACATGATGCAGGTTACTTAAAGCCATAAAATATTTTGTTAGATGGTAAGAATTTTTGGAGGGAAGATAATGGTCTAGCAAAAAACTAATCTTCTCCAAATGGGTACTAGACAGACACGTCGTTGTTTAACCTTGGGAACTAGTGATTCTCAACATGAGGTGACGGTAAGCCAGATTCCAATAGTACGATTGAGGACATATTTTCATTTTAATATCATTTTACTATTTTTTCAATATCATTTGGATTTTAATATAATTTTAATATAATTTTAATATTATTTCATTATCACTTTGGTTTTAATAAAATTTTAATATTATTTCAATATCAATTCCATTTTAATATAATTTTGATATTATTACAATATCACTTTGGTTTTAATATAATTTTTAATATTATTTGAATATCAATTTGATTTTAATATAATTTTAATATAATTTAAATATTATTTAAATACCACATTTATTTTAATATCTTTTAAACTTTAATTTCATTTTAATGCGGTAACTCCTGTCAGGTATTCTTTTATTTTTTTGTATTTTTCCCAACGATGTTTATTGTATCTAAAAAACGATATTCCACCCTCAAATATCGTTCCTAAGACTGGATAGTAAATTAAAGTAATATATATATATATCCAGCAAGAACCACTTGCCAAAATAAATGCCGAAGAAACAGAAGAGTATCTAAATACATGAATTTATATGCAAATAACAAAAACAGTGTTGTGAAATTGGATTAGAAATAAGATTAGAATCGATGTGAAAAGAAAAAAGGACATTTTGTATATAAATATGGAACATCATTATCAGAGGAAAATGTGTTTGATGCTCACAGCATCCTCAGTTTATATGGTAAGTAATCAATATCTACTGGAATCCTCCTGGAAGCATAATTGCGGCACCGTAGTCGATCGTGTTCTAAATGTTAAGTGAGTTAGCTCCTCACTAGGTGTCCTGCGCTTGTTGCTTTGTACGACTTAAAATCTCCTGAAAATTATGAAAAGAAAATGGTAGATAAATACTTAGATAGCTAGATATATATAGATAGACAGATAGAGAGATAGATATGAATAGACTGGAATAGATAGATAGATAGATATATAGATAGATAGAGAGATATATATGAATAGACTGAGATAGATAGATAAATAAATAGATAGATATGAATAGGCTGGGATAGAAAGATATATATATATATATATATATATATATATATAGATAGATAGATAGATAGATAGATAGATAGATATGAATAGACTGAGATAGATAGATAGATAGATAGATAGATAGATAGATAGATAGATAGATATAAATAGCCTGGGATAGATAGATAGATAGATAGATAGATAGATATGAATAGATTGAGATAGATAGATAGATAGATAGATAGATAGATAGATAGATAGATAGATATGAATAGACTGGAACAGACAGATAGACTGGGATACTTAGCAAGCTTGATAGATACATATGAATAGACTGGGATAGATAGATAGATAGATAGATAGATAGATAGATAGATAGATCGGGCAAATGTCGAAATTATTATATTATGGCAATAAAGATGGGGGCAACAGTCCGGATTCGTGCGCGCGGATGGATAAGAAATGACTGTGAGATAGATTTAATTTCATTTTCCACGGCTTAGCAACCATTTGCAGGTTATTTAAAGCCAGGGAATATTTTTTATATTCTAAGAATATTTTTCATTGGGTAGTTACGTAGTCTAACCGGCAGTTGGCTCTCCATATGTGTTCCTGGGAGAAGCTGTTGTGGATATTGCGATTTGAGGCAGGATTTTACTGGATAGGGCGATTATGCAACGACAGGTTACCGTTGCTCTGAAAGTCGTATTTTTTATTTTCGTATGTTTGAAACGATAGAAGACATCGGAATGGGAAAGTTTTTAAGTAAAGAAGAAAAGGAGAAAAATATGTTAGCAGAAGGGGTTATTTCAAGCTGTATTGTAAAGCCGAATAAGAGGGACGCGCGGACGATCAAGAAAACCATTTCTAACATCAACTGTATCAGAAAAAAACAAGATGTGATGCTGGTAAATAGAACATAACGAAGCGAGAGAATTATCTGATAATTCGAGCTTTGAAGAAACACCCGTTAGGATCAAGCAAGAAAATAATCCAAGAAGCTGATATAGCTAGAACGAAGAGAGCTACAATGAATAATATCTTGTTAATGTCTAATCAAGCCGTTCTTTATCAAATGCTAACACCAGGAAAAGAATTTAATGGGAAAATGCCTATATGAACTGAAATTTCAGCTCCATTTTATTTACGGATGAATGTCGAAAACAGAGCACGTTCAACCCGCTTCAGACGTCAGTAAGGTGAAGGACGAGTTATGTTCTGGGCGACAATCTTCGGTGGTACTATTGTTTGACGCTTCTTCCTAGAAGATGGAAGGAAAATGAATAGCGAAAACTACGTCAGATTGCAAAAATTTCAATATGAGCACTGGTAAAAAAATTGTTGCTGAAGACATTAATTTATAAGTCTCAGAAATTCATACACCGATGCCCTTAAGGACACATCGCACAAGAATAGACTGGGATAGATAGATAGATAGAGGAGAGAGAGAGAGAGAGAGAGAGAGAGAGAGAAATGCATACGATAGTATGTCCCAATGGGTAAAGGCGTTAGTTAGATCCAACGACAGGACCCAAAGAGTTGTGAGTTCAATACCTAGGTAGGGCAGTGAAGAACTTGGATAAGTGAACTAACAGGAGATAACTGATAACTGACATCCATTAGGCATGGTACGTGAAACTAGAACAGTCTACCCCAGCGATTAGTTCGACATTCCAACCACCTGAAGAGCGTACAACGGCCGAAAAGTTGTGATAAATATGGCAACAAAGAGAAAGAAAATAGTCCGAATAAAAATCACACAGTTTCAAAGCCAAGACGATTTTCATGCGAGGCGATGCCCCATCGCATGCAGCTAAGTTGACAAATGTATTACTAGAGCGAAAAACGATTCAAAGTCATGCGATTATTGGAATGGTCGCCTTAATCTCCAGACCTCAACAGCATTGATAACCTTTGGGGAATTGTCAAGTAGAAGCTATAGGAAGAAGGAAAGCAATACAGCAACAAAGAAATGAAACAAAAAATAATGAACGTGATCTCCCACATAAGTCCATCTACAATTCAAAGTTTGACTACTTCAATAGACAAAAGAGTGGTAAAAGTTTGACTACTTCAATAGACAAAGGATTGGTAAAAGTTATTGCCTGGCAAAGTACCTCACATAAGAATGTGAACGGAAACATTATTGGGCAGATTAGATTTATGTAATATTTAAGAATCATAAACGATTCTACTTTAACTATTTATCCCTATTATTGATACGTTAAAATATATTTATAAGCTCAAAATGACTAAGATGAATAATACCTTTATCCAGCAAATTTTAGCATTTTTTTCAGTTTCAAACAATAATATAATATCTAGCTTTTCGAAACTTGGTCAAGATATCTATAAGCTCACATAGTATGTGATTCATCCCTTATAGCGGTTTATCGACATTATTTTTTTCATTTTTAGTTTTCCCAAAATAGTTGCATATTAGCGTTATCTGAGGTGTGCAGACGCACACACACACACACGCACGCATATATATATATATATATATATATATATATATATATATATATATATATATATATATAATTATTTATTTAAAATATGATTCAAAAACGAAACATAAGAAGTCTCATGTTTTAATTAAACAAGAGCCGAAAACTTCAATATAATTATTTAAATTTAAATTGAATTAAAATAATTATATTGAAGATGGAACAGAGCTTGTTTTGCAAAATTTGAGACTTTATGTAGCGTTTTGGAATCATATTTTTAAATAAATAATTATATTTATGCTCTACTTTTGTATCGAGCACTATTTTTTTAAAATAATAACTAAAATACTAAGGGACTTTTGGATTATTTACCTAACCAATTCCTTCCTATTTTCTATATATTTTCACACACACACACACATATATATATATATATATATATATATATATATATAGAGAGAGAGAGAGAGAGAGAGAAAAGAGAAAGAAAGAGTGGGTTAGATAAAGAAAACTATGAGGAAAGAAACGATACCAATCTCCTCCACATTCGTAAATGGCGGCTGCAAAGCACAGGAAGTTAACGAATCTGTTGTTCCGAATCATTTGCCATTTTCTTTGTTTTATTGCTGATGATGAATCTTTGGATTAATATAACGTCGGCATATTGATATTTAAATCGGAAACTATTGAAGTACGCAGACAACAATACTTCCAATCAAAATTGCACATAAATTCTACAAGCAAGATGATATCAGAATAATGCGCGTGAAGCGTTTCTTTGTCAACTGATAATACTTTCCAGCAAAAACGGGCAAAAGTTGCTAATATTCAATGACAGCAGGATAATGCCTGCAATATCCTTGCCAATGTAACCCGTCACATTATGTAGAATTTGCGACAATTTTTCCGTCCGACAGCCCACTAAATTTGTTTTCTCTTGTAAGCGTAAGTAGACATGATGGCCTGATAAATGACTTGTTCAGTTAGCTGAACTTCAAATCTTTCTCTGTTGTATCTAGAGATGTGTAGAATAATGCGTAAAATAATGACCTTCCGGGTGGTGTAGGTAAATTAATTATTTTTTGTGTGCCATTTCCTTTCAGGACGTAGGTGATCATGGCTCTCCCTTTATCCATTGCAGCTCTCAAGTTCCTTCCCTCTGCTTCCTCCCACAGACCACGTTCTCTGATCCATTTGCTTAAGCGCGCCAGGTATAACACGCGTTGCTTTCCCTTGTATTTCTTTCCCCTTATTCGACCTGTGAGTATCAGATTCTCCAGACCCTCCTTCCTCATTATGTGTCCGAGAAACTTTAGTTGCTACTATCTGATGTTAAGTATAAGCTCCCTCCTTGTTTGCAACCTCATTAAAACGTCAGCGTTGCTCACACGCTCGGTTCATGATATCCTTATCATCCTTCTGTAGAACCACATCTCCATCGCCTCGAGTCTCTTCTTCATTTTTGAGGAGATCATCCAACATTCGCCGCCGTAAAGAAGGACAGATGCCACGTAACAGCTCAGTATTCTTTTCCTTGTTACCAAAGAAACCCTCCCAGCTTTTCTTAATTTCATCCCAATATAGATACTGATTAACAGTATGCTTTTCTTGCTAAATTTTATTGTATTTGATGTCCAGAAAACAAGTTACTGCCTTTTCCTTAAATATCGCATAGTGGATGATAGAACATCTGAATCCTATTGATGTTGGAGATGACCATGTAAAAATATACCTACGAAAATTTCAACTTTCAGCTCTTTACTTAAGTTAAAAATAAAAAGTAAATTTTATTGTTTTTAAGTTCGAAACGACAAATTATAAAGTTAGCAATTAGGGATATTGCCTTTGAGTCGAATAATAACATCAGTGTGATGTGGCTTTGAATGGAGTAAGATCCTGATTTTCTAATTGGGAATTTCTCCAGATCTTCTTAAACCTAATCCAAAAGTTCATTGAGATTGCGTGGTTTTTTGGTGGAACATTTTTTCTTTAATTCCCATCACAATGTTTCAATTATATTGAAATCACGACTTTGTTCTTGGAAGTCTTTCAAAAGTTAAATGTATTCATAGACAAGAAACATTTCTCGCGCAACTATATGAGGTAAATATTCTCCATCTTGGAAGGAGATTAGGACGTAGAAAACTAATCTAAATTCCGCTGATCAAGTGTCCATCAACTATTCCTGATTTTTCTTCTAGTATCGCTTTTGATGCGACCCCACACAATTACGCACTCATATCAGATTTTAAAGAATTTGTGATGTGTCTTGCATTGTTTCTTCCTTCCACTGGTCTTCTTGAATTGGAATATAACTCTCTTTTGAATTAGTCACTAAACATTACTTTTAGCCATTTCTCATTATCTTCTCATGTTAGATGTTTTTTGATGACGTCATTCTTCTTTAGTTTTTCACACCACACAATTACATTCTCATCACCAGATTTTACAGAATTTCTGATGAATCATTCAATATTTCTTTCTTCCACTGGTTTTCTTGCATATTTCTCAGCATCCCATGTACATGTTCTTTTAAACAATTCAGTCTTCTCTAAGTTTTTACATCACTTGTCTTGTTGTTAGTTATTGCATGCATTGATTTTCACAATCTTTCTTTCATATCTCTTGTCTAATCTTTTGTAGTCCGACGTTTTTCAGTTTTATTTGCGCTTCAAACATCAGCAATAGTAAAAAAAAAAATGTATTTTGGGGTGTGTTCAAAACTGATTCTGGAAATTGCCAGACAAATGGCTACCTCTCGTTGGTCCATCTTACCCTATAAAAAACAAAACAAAAAAAAACCTTCAATGATTTTAGTTTCGACAAGATGGATTATGTTCAATTACAATGACTTACAAAGTTACTTTACACCCATGTTAATAAGATAGAGTATTTTCTTCTTAGGGGATACGGTGGAGGACTGAGTAATCGGAGAGCCGAGTTCGAATTCGAGTCAAATCCATTACATTCACTTAAGTGCTAATATCCTTGGGAAAGGTTTGCATCCACTTCTCCTCCATCGAGAAAGACAGACTAGGTTCTATAGCCTTGGATGGCAACTGGTCTACACCAGAAACAAATGGAAACCTACTGCCGAAAATAATCTGCCTCGTCAGTCATGTATAAAAAGATATGTGATCGCCTAGGCGTGTGTCACGTATGGAACATAACTGATTTAATTCATACTTAAAAACATGTATATTATCATGACTTTATTCTCTAAGAACTTTTATTGGGCCAATTGTGTTGCATGGCCTTTTCTCAGCTTCAAGCTGTTTAAAGTGGTTACATTTTGTTGAGTGGCTCAGTGCAACAATTTATTTGCCAATGCCAAATTCCCACAGACCCAACTTTTAAGAGGATATTTCTAAAGAATCGTAATTCCTTAATAAAATCCAGGTGAGTATTCTTTAAATATATTTGTCCTTAAGTCTTTGCACGCCAGTAAAATACTATCATATATATTTAAAATACATAAATAAATATCGAACGAGAATATCTGGCGTGATATTAGTTTATTTTGTATCTGCTTGTGCGATGTTTACGAAATATGTACTCTACCTGACCTTTAGCGATGACAGGGATTAAATGGCTTAATCTCGAAGAGATTTGATTGATGACTAGCCAAGCTTTCCTTAAAGCCCATTTTCATTTGTCAAGTATTTGAAGAAAATCTGGCTATATCATCCTATAATTTCTATATGAGAAAAATAATTGTTCCCTGCGAATAAACAATGAAAAGCCATTATCAAGCGTTAAATTATAAAATGTGGTGGTAGATATGAAAGTCTGATATATAGAGCTACTGACAGATAGATAGATAGATAGATAGATAGATAGATAGATAGATAGATAGATAGATATGAAAAGACTGCGAGAGATACAAAAAAATAGTAATAAATAGATAGAGAGATATAGAGATAGATATGGAAAGACTGGGAGAGATAGATACAAGAAGACTAGAGACAGAAAGATAGAAATGTTAGATAGATAGATAGATAGATAGATAGATAGATAGATAGATACTGCTACAGTGAGATTGATAGACATAGAAATATATATATATATATATAGATAGATAGATAGAGAGAGAGAGAGAGAGAGAAAGTCAAGACAGACAGACAGGCAAACAGACAAACATATATAAACAAACTGAGATGCATCAATACGATTAGGCAAAATTTAGGTTGATATATAGACATATATGAACAGAATGAAATAGATATTGAGATAGTGTGCGTGTGTGTGAGAGAGAGAGAGAGAGAGAGAGAGAGAGAGAAACAAATTGAAATCTCTAGTTACCGTCACAGATAGATAGATGTGTACAGGATAGATAGATAGATAGATAGATAGATAGATAGATAGATAGATAGATAGATAGATAGATGTGTACAGGATAGATAGATAGATATTGATAACCAGGCAGATATGGAGATAAGCATAGATCGATAATATACAGATTGGTAAAGACAGTTAAATATGTATCGATATCGGTTTTAATGATTTAACCATAGGGAAGATACAGTTTCTTTTTTGCAAATTTCCATTGTTTATCAGAATATAACATTTAATGCAGCTACGGTAGAAAAAGAAGCGATCATTCAAATTAACATAGAAAATATACTATAGACATTATTAGAAGATATTGTAATGAAATGTTCAAGTTTAATTAAAAGAGGTAAAAATAGATTGTGAAATACATTTAATGAAAGACTGAGCTCTTATCAGCTTATTAATATGATTGTCATGCTGAATCAACTTTTAAACATATATTCGCTATAAACCACAGGTTGTTTCCGTAGGGGTAGAAGTGAGAGGAATTGTTCCTGAACAAGTACGCGCAATAAGGTTGAACGAGAGAGTGAGAATGACACAGTGAGGGAGCAAGAGAGAAAGAGAGAACAAGATAGAGATAGATTGAGGTAGTGAAAGAAGTAAACTTCAATTTTCATGTAGATAGAAATTTAAAATTATATATTATTATTAAGTAGTAGCATGGCCCGGCGTTGCCCGTGCTTGATTCAAAAATCGTACGACTCATACAGCAATCGCTATCACTTGACTTAAAATATTTTGCCCTTCCTTGCCTTTAAAGGAGTGCCCTTTGCCGTGCTGATGTTGCTACATGCCTTACTTCTTGCCTATCTCACACTGCGAATTTTTTTTCTAAGCTCTATACTAAACATTAAATCTGTTACGAAAAGAGAACTAAACTAAATGAACACAAAAACATCAGCTTTAAAAAAGAACTCGTAACTGGAAAAACCGAATGAAAAAAGAATGTTAACAACAAGTACTTTTTCACACCCAACCCAGTTCTGCGGAATCAGAATCAATGTTGAGTTTAAGCAAGCGAATGAGGCAATTGGAGTAAAGTGCCATGCAGATTAAAATTTTTCCCACTTGTGACGAATGCAGTTATCGATTTTTTTTGCATGCTAGCATGCTAGTTAAAATTCGTGTCAGTCAGCTGTTGGTTATAACGCTGGTCAATAGAATCTTCCTGCCTATTCGGGGCAGCCAGCTATAGGCTCTCACTCTGGCCAGTAGAAAATGGCCGCAAACTAAATGAAAACTGCCGTAGAAGCATGAAAAAATCGATTATTTCCACTATCGATGGGAGTTGGGAAATGCAAAGTCGGTCTTGGCCTTTTCGCTAACTTGGAGCATGTCCATGTAAACTTTGGTGCAAATCCGTCGAAAATTGCGGCCGTGCATTTGTTACACACACACATCCAGCCTTTTATAGATAGAGATATGCATATATAGGAGGGCTATCTAAAGTGTAACCGGACTGGTGTCACAAAGAATTTATTTCAATTCCAAATAAATAAATGTTTTCCTTTCAAAGTAATCCTCCTCGAGTCTAATGAACTTTTCAGTCCTTCTCTGCCACTATTCCATGAACTGCTGGAAGGATTCTTCTTGGATGTCACTCAGCTCTGCCCTTATGACCCCCTTGATAGCATCCACGCTTTCGACACAGGTCCACTTCATGATCCGCTTGAGCTTGGGGAAAAGAGAAAAGGTACACGAGGAAAGAGAGGAGGAATAAGAAGGTTGAACCAGTACAGCGATGTTCTCCTCGGCCAGAGACTACCGGATGCTCAGGGCATAGTGAGCGGGTGCATTATCGTGATGAAGCAGGCACCAGTTGTCCTAACATTTCTCGTCTTTCAGTGCATTGAGCAAACAAACAATATATATATATATATATATATATATATATATATATATATATATATATATATATATATATTCATTTTTCAAATAGAGAAAAAATTACTCGACAAAGATGCAATTTCGTTTCGGTGCATTTAATTGCACTGCGACTGGTGCAATTAAATGTACTAAAACGAATTTGCATCTTTGAGGTGAGTAAATTTTTTTGCCTATATGAAAAAATATAATAAATAATTATTGTTTTACTATCGGCATTGATTCCTCTTTAGAATTAACGCTGTGAACGTTAGAATTTATATATTATATTCATTCTCACTACATTTATATATATATATATATATATATATATATATATATATATATACACACACACAAATGAGAGAAAAACTGATGGAGTAAAATTCCCCTGTTCGTAGCATTAATTTCTTTAAATGTACTCAGTACAAAGTAGAGCAAAATATTATTATTATATTTGTATTATAAATTTGTCTACAATAACGATACACTTGTCGCGAGCATATTTCTCGCAATCATCAATGATCGCTTGTCAATGTTCTGGTTTATCGTGACATGAAAGAATATATATATATATATATATCTATATATATATATATATATATAGTTAATATATATATATACATATATATATATATATGTGTGTGTGTGTGTGTGTGTGTGTGTGTGTGTGTGTGTGTGTAGTGCGCAGGTATGCAGAAAATAGAAAAGAACACGTTGGGTGCATAATCCAGGGTTCCTTAGTATTTTTGTTTTATTTTTAACGAGACAGTGCTCCATACAGAAGTAGAGCTTTATTATTATAATAATATTTTTTTGTTTAACAATATGATTCCTTCGCTACATAAGAGTTCTCATGTTTCAAAAACAAGAGCCGAAACCATCCAAATAATTATTAAAATTAAGTTGAATTGTGGTGTTTAGTCCCGTTTCATCTTCAAGCGAAATTTTAGGAATAAGCTATCTTTCGGTTTACGTGTGTTTTTAAGCATGGTCCGTTACAAAATTCGTTATTGTGGGAGTGGCTAGACTATTTTCCTTCGTTAAGTGGTCAGAGAGTTAATTCTTATCAATAGATTCATCATCTTCTGAGAGGTTTTGTTAAGGTTGGGTAGGGTATCTATTTCAAGGTTAATGTTAGCTGTCACCCTTTATTTGGTTCCCAGTAAGGGATATTTTTATGGCGCGCCTACAATCGTTATGTGTCTGGGGAATTGTCTTTTATTATTGTCCATCTGATTATCTATTTATTTATTTGTTTATTCAAGTGGGTGTTTTATATACAAATCGTATTGCACTGAATTTCAATTTGTTTTTTTGTTTTTTGACGACTGCAAAAAGGGTTTTTTCCTATTTAATGATTTGGCTAAGCTTTTAAGACTTTTATTTAGCCATGGGGTTTTTAAAATTTTTTTGTAATGCTAATTACTTAATGCGAAAGTTTGTTGATGCCGACAGAAAACCGTTAACTCCTGCCTATGGTTTAATGATTTTTCATTATTTAGGAATTTAATGATGTGTAGTTTTTCCTGTAGGTATAAAGGGCATGGGTCATCCCATGTTTTACAAGTTCTTGTTTTATTTACTATTTTCTATTTTACTTTTGGTGTTTTATTCGTTTCTTTTAGATGCCAGAAATATTGGGATAGAGATGTCTGATTTCTATTTTGAATATTGTTGAAGGAGCTCTTGTGTTGCCTCCATCTAATTTTAAAATTATTCTTCGTTGAGCCGATGTACATCCTGTCAGTGTTAGGACTCTCAATGGATGAAATAGTGCATTGGTATACCACAGATTTTGTGAGGCATTTATTTTCCAACGGGCAGTTTTTAGGGTTTCTACAATCACATAATTTTTCGTTATTTTTATCTAATTTTAGTTTATGAGTTTTATTACTATTTTGGTATGTGTGTTTTTCTAGGATTTTCTTATTATGTCTTTTTATGATTTTTTCTATATTTTCAGTGCAGCTGCAACTCAATTTCAAGGTGTTTTTGTTAAAGATGTCGCTAAGTTTGCTATTAGTGGGGAAGTGCTTTTTAATTAAAGCTAGGAAAGCCTAGTTTAGTACTGACCAGTTGGTTGTACGGAGGGGTATACCAGATGATCTTTCTTTTCTTGTTTTTCTTATTATTGGTACTATCGTTTCTATAGGTTATGTCAGCGTTTTTGTATCCACTATTTTTCAGGGCTGTGTTATAAAAACTACTGTGTTGTTGGAATATTTCCTTATTTGCTGAGTTCATACTTATTCTTTTCTCTATTGATGTGGGTATATGCTTAATTAGAGATGGAGGGTGGTTTGACTTAGGGTGTACATACAGGGGATTAGTATTAGATTTTCTGTAAGGTAGGTGAACATTGTTAAGTCTAGGGTTACGTCTAGGAAGTTTACTCTTTTTAATTTAGTGTTGACTATTGTTTTTTAATTTAGTTTCCCGAATTCTTTATAAATTATCTTTCTAATTTTCTCTGTTTTAAAATTTGTTGAGCTCCTCACTACCATGAGCCCGTCATCTCTGTATAGCCTGATGTCCCCAATGTCTAGTTCACGGTGGGCGGTTAGATTGTACAGTATAAATAGACCGACAAGGTCCGAAGATTCTGCAGAGTCTAGAGATCCCATCGTGATGTCAAAGTTGTCATTGGTGTTTTTAATCCATTGGTCCCCATTATGGATGAGGACAGATTTCTTTGCATTGAGAATTATGTTTGTTTCTTCCTTAGTTAAGTCAGAATATACTGTAGCAAACTCCAGGGCAGTCGTGAAGAGGTCTTTTGATATTGACTGGTAGTAATCGACAATATATATATATATATATATATATATAGTTAATATATATATATATATATATATATATATATATATATATATAAACCTAAAGAGCCAGACAAAGCTACCAAGGTTTCACCTAAGCGGATCGCCAGGGAAATCTGGCTTTCCCTGACGATCCGCTAGGTAGGTTTGTCTCACTCTTTAGGTTTAACTAGGTCTGCTCTACTTAAAGTATTGAGCACTTAGTTATTTTGCTTACTCTTATCAGGTTTTTTCTTTGGACTTTGGACTTACAGGCTAGACGATTATTTTCGGCTAACGTACATGCTCTTTCTTTGTTTATACCTTTTTTTCCCTTTGTTATTGGTTTGATTATTTGCAAATCAAGGCACCGAATGTTTTCCGGACGA
>CAHIKZ030001824.1:1582500-1597500 GCA_903632075.3 Acanthosepion pharaonis | reverse complement strand
TTCGTCCTGTAGAAGGTCCTGGGGCTACTAGAAGTAGAGTGTTACAGAGTAAGAACCACATGCGGATATGTGAGGATTATGGCCGTTAAACTTAGATTTAAAATGGTTAAGACTATAGTAATCGGGAAAACAGCTTAGAAGTCAGTTGGTCCATAGGAAGAAAATGTTCGAGTGGAAATTACTTCGCTCTAATGGAATTCAGAAGGCGGCTATTATACTCAAGTGCTAGCCATGAAGGCGAGAATTGATGGAACAAAAGGACATAGATCATCTGAACATTTTCCATGGAGGTAGGGATGGAACAGAGAGACTTGCATCTTTCGTCTGCGAGAGAGAGTGGAAAATAATTTCTCTACCACAGGGATGTGGCAACACATTTGCACTCTGTGGTTTGTTAATTTCTTTCATATTTATTTTATTATCATTGAAAATAAGAAAAAGATAATCAGCCTAAAAAAAAAAAACAACGTATAAACTGCTTGGAGAAAAAATAGCTATAATTACGTTCCTTGACCAAAACAAACTACTAAATAAACGATGAGAACTCATCTCAAAATACAGACACGAAAGCAAATTTTTACTATGTTACTTAATAATCGAAAACTGAAAAGAATAAATAAAATAAAAATAAATAAGCAAAAACTAGTAAAATAAATTAATGCGAATAAATAAAGTAAACAAGTAAAGAAATTAACAACCTACTCTTGCCAAAATAACCGTTAAAATAGACTATCAACAATGCAATAGACTACCCACAATGTACCACTGACCCGTGTATAAAAATAATCGAGAAAACACAAGGCATGTGGCCTGATGATTTAGTTTAGTATAAAACAGTCTGTCGCCTCTTGACTTCAATGTTCACTTGTATATTTTCATACGCTATAATTGTGATATTGAGCACATTATACATAAATATATACCTTAAAACTATATTTGTTAATATATATATATATATATGTGTATGTGTGTGTGAAAAAAATGTATATAAATATATATATATATATATATATATATATATATATATATATATATATATATATATATATATATATATGTATATATATAGTTATTTATATATTATATATATATATATATATATATATCGTTTGTTCTCAAAGGAAGATTCTCCTTGAGTGTTTGATCTACATTTAAGAATATGACTTACATCCCCAATTCTACTGAAGAGTGTGATATATCATTGAAAAATAATAACGAAAATTTAAAATGCATATGACCACAGAGTATTCACGATGGAGAACAAATATTTTATGAAGGATTTGCGATAAATAAGACATTGGCATCGATTACAGCGCATGTTGGAATTAAGATTAAATTTTGTGAATCCGGTAGAATTTAGAATGTTTTGCACATTGCAATGTGGATTTATGTGGATTTAATATTTAAACCGGAACCCCACTCAAGATAATATATATATATATATATATATATATATATATATATATATATATATATATATATATATATATATATGCATGCAAATCCTAACATTTAATTTTCATCGAGATTTTTATTTGTTGGAAAATTATGATCCAATACCAATTTTATTCGATGCACTACTTAATGATATTCAAAATGTGTACATACAGGTACATATATATATATATATATATATATATATATATATATATATATATATGTATGTATGTATGTATGTATGTATATTATGCCTTTTTAAATTCCTTGAGAAAGCTATATATATATATATATA
Source organism: Acanthosepion pharaonis (assembly GCA_903632075.3). Lineage (NCBI taxonomy): Eukaryota > Metazoa > Mollusca > Cephalopoda > Sepiida > Sepiidae > Acanthosepion > Acanthosepion pharaonis. The sequence continues at coordinate 1,595,768 of CAHIKZ030001824.1, read as the reverse complement.
TATATATATATATATATATATATGTACGAATCCTCGCATTTCATCGAGGTTTTATTTGTTTCAAAATTATGCGATCCAATACCCGAATTTTATTCGAATTCGATGCATTTCTTAATCCTATTACAAATGTGTACATACAGGTATATATATATATATATATATATATATATTATACTTTTGAATTGCTTGAAAAACATTGGGCCGCAAGATATCGTTGCGGTTTTTTATAAGAAATCAGTTTTTAAGTGAGTAGGTTTGTCAGCCTGCTGCACAACTCCCAATCTGGAGGATCAGATTTTGAATTAAGAATCGTCCTTTTAGAATTGCTTTGCTTTGTTCATATATATATATCACTTGTGTATTTCTGTAATGTAACTGTACAAAATGACTCATAAAAATATTTTAAAAACGAGAAGTAATTTGCAAAAAGCAATTTAGTACTCAGTGAGTTAATGTGAAAATTCAGTATTGATTGCACTACATTTTCAAATTATACAGAAGACTAAACGTTAAGCTATTTATAAGAAAAAATCAAGTCACAAGAAATTGAAAGTTAGATTTATCAAACTCTGGTGTTTTATTGGTTATTGTATATATTTCCCAGTTTTAATATCTTTTTTTTAGTAGGGAAAAGATTGTTAATCATTTCCTGTCAGTCATCCTTCAATTATTTTAATATACTACAAAAAATTGAAAAGCGTTTGAGATTGATTGGTTAATAAACGCTTACGTGGAAATTTAAATTTGAAATTCGTGTGAGCCTATTTTTTTGTAAATAATGGAGAATTTTTTGTTACTTGTTAAATATATTGGATATTTTCTACAATTTTTAACGGGTTCCTACACACAATTTTTCTCTTTCAACCTAGCTTTGCGCCTGGTAATTTTCTTTTCGAGAAGGTGCACAGACAAACACAGCCTATTGGTCAAGTGTCTATAGAACTCTTTTCCTACACTATATCTCTCAGTTCGTCTCCGTCTCGGGCTTTCTGTCTACATTATCTCTTAAAACTTGAATAAGATGTCATCGCTTTCAGTTGGTGTTATAATCAGTTCAATCGTTCCCCACAGCCTATTTGGTACACCGAATAAATACAATAGCGTTCTTTTTTCAAACAATTCTTAGGTGCACCAATTTTCGTACGCATCGTAGTCGAACTGATTGCTTGTCGACAACAACGTAAAATAGATAAGAAGAAGAAAAAAAAATCCGGAATATATTCCCTAGAGCAAGCAGCAAGCCGGTGTTTTAATTTATCAAGAATAATATAAATTATAGCTCCTATACAATACAATCAATAGAAAGTCAATTGAAGCAGAGCTAATGACAATGATTATATTTTATAAGTGGTTTTAAATTAGCCGGGGAATTTACATTTTAATCGAATTTCATTTAGGGCAATGTATTCAGTTTGTTAATAAAGGTACATTTAATTTAATATTTTCATAGAATTAAGCAAGAAAGAAACAAAATTAAAAAAAAGAACTTGCACATTCATTATTGCGGTGTTGAAATCTATTTGTCGATCGAAATATTGATCATGCTCTATCACAACATAGTATCTTCATTTCTGGCTCTCTCTCTATATATATATCTATCTATCTATCTCTCTCACTAACTTTAACTGTAGATTATGTATATCGATTCATATCCCCATTATTCTATTATCTATTTTCCTATCAGTCAATGACATATCTATCTATCTATCTATCTATCTATCTATCTATCTATCTTATCCTATACATATCTATCTATCTATCTATCTATCTATCTATCTATCTATCTATCTATCTCTACATCAATCATTACCATATATATATATATATATATATATCATTACTTTCGGAACGAAGCTCGTGTATAGATTGTTAGATACATGCAGACTGAGATAGATAGATAGATAGATAGATAGATAGATATGTACAGACTGGGATAATTTTTTTTATCATAATAGCACATGATGTAAATTTGCTTCTATCTATCTATCTATCTATCTATCAAAATCTGTCCATATCTATCTATCTTGTTTATTCATATCTATCTGTCTGTCACTCTATATCTAAGTTTTATCTATCTTTCTTTCTCTCTCTCTCTCTCTTTCCATTTTAAATAATTTATTCCGTACAGAATGTATTAAATGTAAAAGTGCATAATGAATTAAGCCTGACTTAAAGTCGTGGAAAATCAAAGAAAATATCATCGAACTGGAGGGTTGGACCCAGGATTGTGTCTGGGGTAATGTTGAGGAAATATGATACCAGTCAACTATTCCTATCTCTACTATCAGTGACTTGATAAGCAGGCTATAATCCACACACACACACGCACGCATGCACCTAAAGCATATATATATATATATATATATATATATATATATATATATATATATATATATATATTTTAGATATATTTCATTCTTTTGCTTCAATCTAACTCGTTCTGTTCGTATCTATCAAGTTAGCTACCTATCTATCTCGGTTTGTTGTTTCTATCTATGTACCGCTAATATTTTCATCTTCCTGAAAACAAGACATTCATAATTTTTAAGAGTTTCCTTTGCTAACTACTTCAAGAGTTTTTGTAATTTCCTTTTCATGTCTGGATATATTACGGCCACAACACTCTTATCCATGTGTAAAAAATGCTTAGAATTAATGGAAGGCTTAATATTAAAAAAGAAGAAGCCAAGTTTCAGTAATGTCAACTATGAACACGGCCACAACGTGCTGAACGTGTTCATAAATTTAAAAAGTACCATTCCTATCTCGATAGGTGCATATATATATATATATATATATATATATATATATATATATATATATGCATAAAATCAGTAAAATTATGTTTCTTGATGATGTCTAATAGATTAAATGAAAGAACACGGACCCGCATTTAATTTAGACATTTTTATACACTCGATACTTGTACGAATGCATGAAATACTGAATAAAAAGTTTCATCGCAGTGATTTTCCTTGTCGGTCGTTTTAATGAAACTTTTCTAAAAGAGGGATTGCTGCCCAATCAATATATATATATATATATATATATATATATATATATATATATATATATATATATATATATATTATGGATTCAGGGATGAAATCCGGTCTCAAATGAATGATAAACGTAGGAATGAAATTTAGGAATTAAATGTATTGACGTAATAATACAATTGGCAATACGGTTAGTAGATCCAGAAATGCGGTTAGTAGCAATAATATATATATATATATATATATATATATATATACAGTCTGGGAAATTCAGTACCGAAGTAAGATTTCCTTCTGAGTCTACGTGCCCGCAACTGTGACTCCTACAAAGCAGTTACCTCACGCTCTCACCTCTCACTCACGGCTATTCACCGGCAGCAGTACAAGTACACACTGGCAGAGTCCACTTGTATAAAATGTGGTGAACCCCTTAACACACACACACACACACACACATATATATATATATATATATATATATATATATATATATAATTCAATGACTGGCCACTACTTTAAGATTCAGGTGTTTGCTTACAATCTTCATGCAGCCAGTAGTATTTACCTACCCCCAACCCACCTATTTAAGTAGGATGTGGCACATGGCCGAATTTAATCTGGGGCAATCCGAGCTCGTAGGCTCGGTCAAAAATTCCCCATAGACCCGCATAAACGGTGTCCGGTCTGTCTACCTCCCCGGATGAAACTCTGCCATTCGACATAGCCTCGTCCGGGTTTCTCTCTGCCCGAAGGCAAAGAGTTTGACAACAGCTAAGAACTGAACACGAGGTCGGTTTCAGCTGCTTAACTACCTGATCGTCAGGCAGCCGGTAAACTCGTACAGTGTGGAGGATAGTCCATCCAGCCATGATCTAACATGGTAAAAAGAAAAAACACTCAGTAACAAGAGAAACTAAATCATCGTACAGGAGCTAAAGCATTAAAACATTAATATATATATATATATATATATATATATATATATATATATATATGTGTGTGTGTGTGTGTGTGTGTGTGTATGTATCTATGTGTGTACATATATTTGAGGCGATGTCTTTTAATAGCTCTGACTGCGGAATATCATTTCTTTTCAGGTAAAGTTTGGCAAGCATCAAGCAAACTCAGCAAAAAATGTCATATTTTATTCTTTTGCCCTAAGTAAAGAGATTATTTCCTTGGAGATTGCTCGCTTTCTGAAAGTTGCCCAATAATTTGTTGTCAAAGTTTGCAAAATGCTGCAAGACACTGACGACGATTCTAAGGCAATAGACAAACGTGAAATGCATTCTAAGGAGCTTAATACGATCACAAAACCGGGAATTTGTACTTAAGGCGCAGAAAAGCTATCAATATGTAGCTGAGAATGTTGATTAATGCCATTATTAAGAAGCTTAAGATTTCAGGAACTTTATCGGAATAATTTTGCAAGTGGAATGATACAAGTCATATATGACGCAAAGACGTCAATTCCCCGGTGGATAGTTCAAAGATAACTTCAAGGGCCAGGTATGCTTTAGTTTTTCTCAGATACGAAATACTTTGATCAAAACCAAAAGCTCAAACGAAGTGTTGAGAGTTTCTTATGCGGAGATATTGAGGACGTCACAACAGTCATGTACACAAACTTTTGCGCACGTATGATGTTTTCTGGGGTTCGGGGGCCGTGATTGAGATGCCATGACTCCACATTTATTTCTTCGGGTCTTAAGCGAACCTGCTATAGATACGTATTGGAAGCGTTTGTGAGGCTTTTGGATAGTGAGCAAAAGGGGAACATATGCCTGTCAACAAGATTCTGCGCTGTTTCATAATTTTTACTCGTTTTTCTTTACTAACTTCATGAAGAGTTTTTTGCGTGTTGCTTTTTTATGTCTGCTACCGCCACAGCTGCACATATTACGACCACAATAGTCTTATACATATGCAAAAATTAATATCAAGTATGAACACGGTTACAACGTGCTGAGCGTGTTCAGAACTTTTAAATGAATGTATACATATATATATATATATATATATATATATATATATATATATATATATATATAAATCTGCATAAAATCACTAAAATAATGTCCTTGATAATGGCTAATAGATTAAATGAAACAACTTAGACCCGTATTTCATTCCGATAGTTTTACATACTCGATAATCAGAAAAGAAAATACTTGTACGAATGCATGATACGTTGAATAAAAAAAAGCTTAATTGCAGTGCCTTCCCCATGTCACTCGTCTTCAATGAAACATATATTATTCTATTATATATATATATATATATATATATATATATATATATATATATATATATATATATATATATATATATAGCGCTGTTCGATAAAGGTTACTCGCCTGATTTTCTTTTACTAAAAAATATTTTTATCTATTGTTTTGGGAGTTAAAATAATTTTTAATCTTACTAATATAAAGACCCCTTCCCGACCACATAGGAAAAAAGTTTATTCACCCAAACGTATTCTATTGGTAATTATGAATTTGGATATAAATGAGATTCAGGATAAAAAGTGACTCAGATATCCCATTCTAATGATTAAACTGGTAAATTTAAAGAGCTTTTGACAAGATATTGAAAACTATTTTACAATACACTCAGAACAATATTCTAGAGAATTCTAGAAGAGCTTAAATTAAATGTAGAGTATTTCAGAATATTTAAGAAATCCTCATACAGTATAAAACAACTTGAAATAGCCACTCAGAAACATTTAAGGCATCTATTATTGCCCTCTCAAAATCAGGAAGGTCTACGAGACAAATTGCAGAAATTGCTATAACCTTGCAATCAACTATGTCCCGACTGCTTAGGGCATATAATAATGCCTCTCCTGCTCCCAGGAAGGAAACAAGGGGATGAAAGAAAAAGATTGATGATAGAACTGGCAGGGTAATCAAGAGAGAATTTGGGAAGAATAGGACTATAACTATCCAAGAAATTGAAGCCAGTCTAAGCGAAGAGCAAGGTGTTAGTCTTGCCACTTCAACAGTCCCTCAGAACAAGGTTACAAATCTTGTTAGAACAAAGCTACAAATCTTGTACACGAAGGATTAAGCCGCTAATAAGCAAAGCCAACAGAGCCAAGGGACTTGAATGGGCTCACTATTACTGTATATATATGCCATGACTCGTTATTTATTTAGTGGGGTCTTAAGCGAACATGCTGCCAAATATAGGTACGTATTGGAAGTTGTATATAGTAGAATTTCAAAGAATACATTTAACATGAGAATTACCAGCAAGACATTTTTAAAGAAAATGACCAACAATGTATTTTTAAAGAAAATGACCAATAATATATTTTAATAGTTAAATGACTAACAATACATTTTAGAGTAGACTTAACAACAATACATTATGTAATAAAATGACTAAAATACATTTCTATAATAACCTAACCAACGCTATACTTCTACAATAAAATGATCAAAAATATATAGTAATATGACCAACCATACATTTTAGAGTAGAATTACTAATAAGGCATTTTATAATAAAATGACTATTTTTATAGTAGAATTACTAACAAGACACTTTATAAAAAATGACCAACCATACATTTTTATATTAGAATTACTAACAAGACAATTTATAATAAAATAAACAACAATACATTTTATTGTAGGATTAAAATAAGAAGACATTTTATAATAAAATGACCAACAATACATTTTATAGTAGAATAGTAATCCAACAGTACCTTATGTAAATACCTAAATATACATTTTTGTAGTAACATAACCAACACTAATATTCTACAATAAAATGAACAATATATTACATAGTAATATGAACAACCATACATTTTATAGTAGATTTACTAACAAGGAATTTTATAATAAAATTACCATTTTTATAGTAGAATTATGAACAAGACACTTTATAATAAAATGACCAAACATACATTTTTATAGTTGAATTACTAACAAGATATTTTATATTAAAATGAGCAACAATATATTTTTAAGTCATATGACCAACAATATATTTTATAGGAGAATTACTAAAAAGTAATTTTATAATAAAATGACCAATACTACATTTTTATAGTAGAATTACTAACAAAACATTTTATAATAAAAGGACCAACAATAATGTTTTTAGTAGAATGGCAATCGAAAAATTTTATAGTAACATTAACGGCTTGTTATATATTGTCAAAACTAAAAATAAGAACAATTTGCTGTGATTAATACCATTTAATGTAAGGAGAAACAGGTTTTTACTTCTCGTTTGTTTTTTTTTTAAATTATTTGGGAAAAAAAGGAGCATAGTAATTATAATTTAATCATAAAATAATATTGTATTGAAATAATTATAAAGTTTGAATTTTCATATTACATTTCGCATAGTTGATATACGGCTGATCAAAAACAAGTAGACCATCTAATGAAATCATAAAGCCTACAAGCCTGCCAGGATTCATTATTGACGGCCACAATCTTAAGATACGCAGATGACACAGTGTTTATACCAGACTGGGAAAGGAAACTACAAAACCTCCTACAGAGGGAGAGCGAGAAGAAGGGGCTAAGCATAAACTATAAGAAGACATAATGCATGGTCATCAGTAAAAAGATGATCTCGAAATACGATTTACAGGTCGAGGGCATTAAAATCAAGCAGGCGCGGAAATTTAAATATCTGTGAAGTGTTCTGACAGAGAATGACAATTGTGTCCCTGAGATCCGAAGGCGTATTGGGATGGCCAAAGACGCATTCCAAAAGCTAGGCATAGTATTACGAGACAGAAGGATATCGTTGGTAACAAAGAAAACTGAACTGCTACCGGATATTTGTCCTCCTTTACGGTAGGGAATGTTGGACGGTCTCCTCAAAGATAAAGAAGAGACTCGAGGCAACACAGGTATGGTTCTACAGAAGGATGCTAAGGATGAAATGGACCGAGCAACTATGAGGTTTTGGAGAGGATGCAAACAAAGAGGAAACTGTTAATTAAAATCAAAAAGAAGCAACTGAAATTTCTCGAATGTGTAATGAAAAAGGACGGCATAGTAAATCTGATACTCCCAGGGCAGACAGAGAGAAATAAATGGACTATGGAAGCAGTGCGTAACATACTTGGCAGGCTTAAGCAAGTGGACGGCAGAACAGGTATTGTGAGAAACAACACAAAGTCAAAGTTTACTGAGAGCTACAAGGTCAGGAAGAAATGCAGAGCCATGATCGCCTACGTCCTGAAGGTACACGGCGTATAATAGAAGAAGCATCATCTGACATATGACGCACAGAATGTGTATTGCAGGTCACAGACAACTGACCACTTTAAACAATTCACATGTATAGGTTGTTCAGTAATTGAACCCTCATCTTTTAGTCCCGCCCTAGACCGGTTGACAGTAATTACAGGGTTTGCGAAAATATAAGCGGTAATAGTCAAACACGTGTACCTACACACACGCACACAGACAAACACACATACACACACACACAGGGGCTGCGATTTCGCTAAATCTTGGGAAAGGAAGCGTGTTCTATGCCAGCGATCGAAACAGCTTTCCCCTTTTCTTTACTAAGTTTTCTCGAATGTGCAGGTCGATAGACATAATACCCACTGATAAATAAATTAAAATAAGGCCTCTATATCAATTACGAAGTTTTCACGATAATAAAGATTGGAGGGATATATATATATATATATGTATATATATATATATAAGCAACATATCTTTATTCAAATATGTATCTTATTTTTATATTCGTCCCTCATATTTTTTTAATCAGTTTCTTGATGTTAAGGTGAAATTGATCAAGGAAAGTGCCATAGTAAATTTCGAAGACAAAATTATTGTAACTGCGATAAAATCTGCATTCGGTTGTGATAGTGGAGTACTTGGTTTAAAACAGTTCAAAACTATATCTCCATATTATTCAAAGAAACATATATATATATATATATATATATATATATATATATATATAAAAGAGAGATAGAGAGAGATAGAGGGAGTGTGTACAATCCTGTAATACAGTGGTGTGATATCTATCTACACTATTAAGGTAGACTTGTAAATTTCTTCATCATAAGACGATCAGAGTTAATAACTGCGAATTGGAATTTCTTCAGTAATCTTCTCCATATTAAAAAAAACAAAAACAAGTAAGAATAGGAAAGCAACTCTAAAACTAGCAAAAAAAAATCAAACCGTGTAATTTAGCGTTCCTTTTTACTCTACAGGATATTTTGATTGTAACAAGTAAAAACTGAGAAAGATATATAAAGAAATGATTATATAAAAACTGAGAAGGATATAAAAAGAAAATATTATATAAAAACAGAGAAGGGTATATAAAGAAAGGATTATATAAAAACTGTAAATGATTTATAGAGAAAGAATTATATAAAAATTGAGAAGGAAATATAAAGAAAGAACTATATAAAAATTGAGAAGGAAATATAAAGAAAGAATTATATAAAAATTGAGAAGGAAATATAAAGAAAGGATTATATAAAAATTGAGAAGGAAATATAAAGAAAGGATTATATAAAAATTGAGAAGGAAATATAAAGAAAGGATTATATAAAAATGAGAAGGATATATAAAGAAAGGATTATATAAAAATGAGAAGGATATATAAAGAAAGGGATTATATGAAAACGGAGAAGGATATATAAAAGAAAGGATTATATAAAAACGGAGAAGGATATATAAAGAAAGGATTATATAAAAATGAGAAGGATATATAAAGAAAGGATTATATAAAAATGAGAAGGATATATAAAGAAAGGATTATATGAAAACGGAGAAGGATATATAAAGAAAGGATTATATAAAAACGGAGAAGGATATATAAAGAAAGGATTATATAAAAATTGAGAAGGATATATAAAGAAAGGATTATATAAAAATGAGAAGGATATATAAAGAAAGGATTATATATAAATTGAGTAGGATATATAAAGAAAGGATTATATAAAAACGGTGAAGGGTATATAAAGAAAGGATTATATACAAATTGTGAAGGAAATATAAAGAAAGGATTATATAAAAAATGAGGAGGATATGTAAAGAAAGGATTATATAAAATGAGAAGGATATATAAAGAAAGGGTTATATAAAAACGGAGAAGGATATATAAAGAAAGGATTATATAAAAATTGAGAAGGATATATATAGAAAGAATTATATAAAAACTGAGAAGAATATAAAAAGTAAATATTATATAAAAAATGAGGAGGATATGTAAAGAAAGGATTATATAAAAATTGAGAAGGATATATAAAGAAAGGATTATATAAAAACGGAGAAGGATATATAAAGAAAGGATTATATAAAAATTGAGAAGGATATATAAAGAAAGGATTATATAAAAACGGAGAAGGATATATAAAGAAAGGATTATATAAAAATTGAGAAGGATATATAAAGAAAGGATTATATAAAACCGGAAAAGCATATATAAAGAAAAGCTTATACAAAAACTGAGAAGTCTATATAAAGAAAGGATTATATAAAAGCGGAGACGGAAATATAAAGAAAGGATTATATAAATATAAATGAAAATTATATAAAGATTATAATTTACTATATAGATTAATTTAATATATTAATAATAAATAAAATATTAATTTTAAATATTAATAATATAAAATATATTAATATAAATTATAATGTATTAATAGACAGGACTTTGTTTAAAAGACGTGAACTTTGACTTGACTATAATTGGTATCTATGATGCCGAATATAAAAAAAATCTTACAGAGCAGCATCAACCACAGGGATCTTATTGAATAAATCTGTATTTATTAATTACACCACTTATTTTATTATATAAACCACTTATTAGTTTATGATGAGTTATTTTAATAGTGTACATAAATGTTCTATAGAATCTAGTTGTTAAATACATATTTATTTTCAATAAATTACTTTTACTTCAAAATAAAGCATATACATTTACTATTTCTATAACAAAATTACTAAACTTATGTATTAGTAAAAAATAAAATATTCTTCTTTTTCTTCGAATGTTTATGGGGGATCACTAAAAAATAAAATTCAGAGTAAAAGTGGTCCTTGCGTAAAAAAAGTTTAGGAATCACTGACGTAAATTAAAGATTTTCATTTAAAAAATACGAAAAAAATATCAACCCTTCTATACATGTTATTATTTATTTAAGGAAATACATTCTGATGTCACAAGTGATTGATGCGAAATGTTTTCGGTTATATTACTTCGTAAAGATATCATACGACTGAGATGCAGTTGGGGATAAGCGCTCATTTTGGTGTCAGGTGAATAATTGATTACAACGTTATACTAACATTGCCACAACGGTACGTATCAACCAATCAAAATACAGCTTCTATGCAACTTTGGAAGAACGTTTTCGGTTTGCTGGGAATATATGCATTTTGCTTGTGTAAATAAATTTATGTAACAAAAAAAAAACGAAAAAGAAAGTTGCGTGCTTTTATTTTTTTTAATCGGACAAAATTCTAAAATGTATGTCCACCAATTTTCAGATCTAATTTATACAGTGTAATCCGGATATAAGAGAGTTGTCGGGACCGGAGAAGAAGTATCTTATATCCGGGTTTCTCTTATATTCGAGTTTCTCTTATATCCCGGTATGGTCTAATTTATATACATTAACACAGGCTCTAATTTGGGACCAGAGAAAATCTCTCTTATATCCAGGTTTCTCTTATATCCGCCTCTCTTATATGCGGGTTACACTGTACATTGTTTGGCCAACATTATTCTGAAATAGTTCTCCCTGACTTTTCGGAATATACCGCGTTAAATTTGTAGCTTACATTCCCGAAATAATTCTTAAATATTTCTCCCTTCCTTTTCGGACTGCTGTCATGAACATTTCTACCTTAATTTCTGGAGATCCGCCGTAAAAATTTCTAGCTTACTCTTCGAACATTTCCATATTCTTGTTTGTTTATTTATGGACGATTTCGGCAACTGTCTTACTTTTTAGTGTATAGGTTTACCTAACATTTTATATATTTATAAAAAAAATAATTTTTTGGACCTTCTCAAACATGTAATTTATGTAATGTTTATATACGTACATTATATATGTTCCAATATTTATCATAGCCGGGGGTGATATTGAGGACAATCTAGCACTGTCTATAAAATACTTTGCGTTACGCATCTCAAACAGCCTCTGACAACTATGTTCAGCTCCAAGTCAAACAACTGGCGCCTTCTGACCAGCTGCGTCGGGTAGATGGGACTCGACAGCTATGGAAGGTAGTCCATCTAGGGAGAAGGAAAACCCTAATTTTAAGGCTCCGCTGCATTGTGGCTATATCAAAACACGGGAAAAGTTATGTAAGTAAATCAAGACATAAATCCAGAGTGTAGACCCGAAGACGGATGGCTATCAACCCTGACAAACATTCCGGCAACTCTTTCAGCCAAGCCGTCCCCAAATGTAATGCCCTGTGTCCCTTTGGATTTTGTCGGTGCGGTCGAGAGTGGGGCCATGTTGTCCGGGTAACGCACGGCCTCCATATACCATCACCCAGGCTTCTGCCCTTGAGGGGTCAATCCAGTTTCACCACCAACGGGATAGATTTTGACCAAATATGGCCCTACCTTTATCTCGCGTGCCTATTACTACGCTTCCTGTGTTATTTTAGTTTACTTTACAGAGATTCATAAATATTTTTACCGTAATTTTCAGATTACCTTAGCAGATGTTTTGAATTTTTGGACTTCCTTCATAAATATACTTAATTTTCTTTTTGCAGCTTGCCCCACCTATAGCTTGATTTTACAACATTTCAATGTTGACCTCATTTTCACAATATTTAAATTATCTTGGATTAGTTATTAACAAGTTAATTATAGGAGAAGAAATTTTATATAGAATATTCTGTGCCAGAGGTAACTTGGCCCAACACAACAAATTGCTATAAATTCAAAAGAGGAACATTCAATTTATGTTCTTAATAGACTCGGCAGATAAAGCCTTTCATAATGCTGTCATGCATGGTGCCAAACCCGTTCAGAAATTTATAACTACTCAGTTACAAACAACGGCTTTCTATGATCAAGGGTAAAAAAAGGGTTTTGAGTGAATGAAGACCGTGGGGCATAGTGAAGTCCATCCTCGCCAAACTTTCTGCATGGATTGGCGCAACAGAATCACAAAGAAACAGCTAACGGAAACCGCATCACTTGCGTACTTCCAACAGCAGCAACAACTAAAATGGATAGCATGTGCAGATTGAAGAGAAAATGGAATAATCAAGATGT
>CAHIKZ030001824.1:1565000-1577500 GCA_903632075.3 Acanthosepion pharaonis | reverse complement strand
TCCATGGCCAATACTCAGATGATCTCTGCTCTTTAGTTACACGAGTTCAAAATATTAATGCCAGGACACGCTAGATTATTTCTATGGTATCAACTTACTTTAATTTACTTCCTATTTCAGATATAAGCATCACATTACACCCAGACGATGATAATCTAAATCTCTTCAAAATTGGTGACAAGGTGTAACTATTGCCTTTAGACTAGTATTGTTCAATCCTTACCTACTCCTCTTTCATTCACACACACCAGATTCATTATCACCGTTTTAACAGTATTTCTCTAGCTTAAGAGGCTTTTGAGCATTTGTTGGTTGAAAATTAGCCCTAGAACGTAAAGAATACTTGCATTTGGCAAAATTCAGTCACAGTACACTCATCCGAACGAGGTGCAGAATTCATTTCGATTCGGAACTCATTTCAACTTGGAACTAATTTCAACTCGAAACTAATTTCAACTAATTTTTTTACATTGTAATTTGTAATAGAATTCTCTATTTACGAACGTGAAATCTGTGAAATTCTCGGTACACGGATTTAAATTTCGATAAATCTGTGAAACTTTCAAACGAAATTAAAATTTAATTTATTGATTTTTAAAAATTTTGGTCAATATCGTCTTCTTTAGAACGAGTTTTTACAAAAAAAACCCAAAAAACAGCAGCTAAGGTAATATTTTTGCTACAAAGAACATTTTTATTGGATCAGATTTAAATGAATAAAAGCAAATAAAAAAATACCACTTTATTCATTTTCAACAAAAATGAAGGAAAGTTGCAGAAAAGATGAATTCTGTATTATCTTATCTACTAAGGATTTTTAATGCTAAATTAAAAAAAAAATTAACACCAACTCATTGCATTTTGTTTAGGAATTCATTGAAATTGAGAATTTTGAATTTTAAATCAAATTGTAATTATTTTCGAGTTGAAATTAGTTCTGTCACTCTACAGAACTACCGTCAATTTGTAAATATTCTCCTTCCCCCCCAAAATTGTCACTTCCTATCATGCCTTCGTTCATTCACACACACTCACCAGATTCATCATCACTTTTTTACGCGTAATTTTCTACCTTGAGCAGTGCCCGAGAATTTTATTGGTTGAACATTATCATAAGAACATAAAAAATACTCTCATTTGGCAATATTCAGTCACCAACTACAGATAGTAGAATTTATTCAGTGTTAGACTTGTTGAGAGCATATTTGCTTTCTCTGATAAGCTCATTCATAAACTGTAGACATCTGAATTGATTTTCTCTCAGTTTAGTAATTTAAATATTTCAAATTCTCTATTGACCGTATCAGGACCACAATCTTGCGTTGAATAGAAATAACTAATCCCCAAAGATCTAACTTTAACATTTTACGATATATTTCACATTTACCCCAGATAGTTTATTAGAAAAAAATGGAGAAGTATTCTTATTCGGTTACACACAATTTACTTTTTTAGATTAATCAGCCGTTCTTTTTTCTTCTGTTCAATTTTGTAATCTTTGTCTCAAGATATATTGATATCACCATTGCTTTCGATCTTTTTTTATGAAATAGCTGATTAGCGCGCTTTTTTAGTCGTCTTACAATGCAATGTAATTCACTGTATTAAAAAAAAAAAATTCTACCCAAAATAAAATATACTTTTCAGAAAATTTGCTGATTTAAAGTATAATTAATCTGACTTTATTATTGGCTTAAAGTTTAAAATAATCCAGAAATGTATTTTTAAAAGAAAACGGTAGCTGGTTTCTAATCAACATCGCCATGTTTACGTAATCGTCGTGGCGTTGACAGGTCTTGACATAATAATTGTTGTTCCACGGAGAATTTTTCTGTAAAACACATTTTAAGAAAATTATGTGAGCGCCTTTTTTATATAATTTAAAAGTACTCAGTAATCTTAAAAATGCTGAAAAGTATTTTTCGTAATCTAATTTTATGTATGTTGACTTTAAATTTAATATAGTCATCGCCCTTATATTCCGTATACTATGTAAACAAATATTACGTTTCAGATGACAAATTGACAATATTCTTGAGTTATTTCAAACTATTGTTCTAATGGTTGATATAGAACTTATAGGCACAACATTTCGAGTAAATACCCTCTGGTCTTAATCAGTAATATGGGATATCTGATGATTATTGGGATATTTCCACCCTGTGATGACAGTTATTGTTCGTTCCTGTTGAATTGCTGCTTTACGGACTAATCCAGATATTGACCTTAAAATCAATTGATGACAGTAAAACTTGTATAACTAACTCCGATATACACTACACCACTGTCCCGAACATCCCTTCTGCTATTTACTCAAAGCTGTCGGGGGGGGGGAGAAGAAGAGCATTTATACCTTTCCCAAGGGTAATAGCACGTCAATCAGTCAGCCATAGACGCTTAGGCGATCATGTATCGTTCGACATGACTGACAAGGTAGATTTTTCTCGCAGTAGGTTGCTATTTCTTTCTGCGGTAGACTAGTTGCCATCCAAGTGTATAGAACCCGGTCGGTCCTGCTATTTACTCAGAGCTGGGGGGTGGGGAGAAGAAGTGCATTCATACCTTTCCCAACGGTATTAACACATCAGTCAGTCAGTTATGTGCCATGCGTAATACACGCTTAGACGATCATGTATCTTTCGATACATGACTGACAAGGCAGATTTTTTTCCCGGAGTAGGTTGCCATTTCTTTCTGCGGTAGACTAGTTGCCATCCAATGCTATAGAACCCGGCCTATCCTGCTATTTACCCAGAGCTGGGGGAGAAGACGAAGATTCATACCTTTTGCAAGGGTAAGTGATTGTAATTGATTTGACTACAATTCGAACTCGGCTCTCCGATACATCAATTTGAGCCGCTATCCATTACTGCAAGGTGTCTCCTCGTTGTCGAAGAACTTAAACTAATTCTCAGCAATGAACCTAACAAATTAATCAATTTTGGCAATATCTATAATTTTACCGTCCGCCATACTAACTTTTTTATATCATTTCACCCCAAGTAAGGCGGGAATGCCACTAGTACGCACGGGGACACAGAGCGTGAAAATGAAAAAAAAAAAAAAAGAATGAGTATAGAGAGGATTGAGGAAAGGACAAAGGATGCACGGGGTTCAAGATGACAGAAGATGGCGATTGGTGTTACATTTACTTTTTTCAAAATTTTATTTATCAGGGAAACAAGAAAACAGAAGGGTGTTATATAGCGGGGAAGTCCGAGAAAAGAAACGGTTGGAGTCGAAGTAACAGTTGCATTTAGCAATTTCAACGGTAAATTGGTGGGACCTAGATGCCAATCAAGCACGCTTAAATTCATGCAGTCGGGGCACCAGAAGAAAAAGAAAAAAAAAAGCTCGTCAGAGTAGTTGCCATAAAAATATTTGTAGAAAAATCACAAGGAAGCTACGCTACGTCTGTGAAAAAGTGACTGAATTCGATATGTGATGTCACGAAAGATTATATTACAGACCCTTCTTTGGATTTAGTCAAGAACCTCTAGACGAATAGCAGGAGCACCAGACCAGATATGGCAACAGTATTCGATGCACGGATGAGTGATTGATTTGTAAATGTGCAAAATGTATCCTGACAAGAAAAATTTTCAGGCACGATTCTGTGACTCAATTTCCTTGCAGTAGATGCAGCTATTGATTCGATAAAACGTCAAACCATCTCCCGCTGTTGCCATCAAATTTGTATTCCTTGCTTATATCCAAGTATTACGGAGGATCGAGCCAATACATCCGTCAAAATTAGCTCTACATACCCCATTAACAAATACTATTTGGAAATGTGTCTTCATATTTTCCTTTTACTCTAACATGAGTCAGATTATACCAAAAATAGGATATTGAACCATACAATGAGGCAAGAATGGCTTGTTTATTTTAACGCCTCAAAAACTAAACATCTCCCTGCTCATCAGAGAGACTCCTTTCTGATTTCCATCAAAATGGCTAATGCTAACCCCCAGGCGAGTGATTCGTTACACCTCCTCGGGCTGACATAAAGCGGAAAGATTATATTGAATCAACTGCTAGGTCACCTTGGAAAAAATTTAGTTCGGTGTGTTGTGCTAGACAATTTCACTCACTAGAAACTATCTTACATATTTATAAGTCTGGTTTTCATCCATGCTTTGAATATTGATGTCACATGGTGTAGTGCTCCTGCTATATATTTAGAGATTCTTGATAATATTCAAATAAGATTCTGTAAAGTTATTGTTCCTCTTCTTTAGTTTTTGATAATTAATAATGTTTCTCTATTTGTAATAATATTTCGTCTTTTGTTATTGCCAATTAATAATGTTTCTCTATTTGTAACAATGTTTCGTCTTTTGTTATTGCCAATTAATAATGTTTCTCTTTAGTTTTACGAGTTCAGTCCTTTATATGTAAAACTTGCCCAGCTACCTCGACAGAGGCGAATCAAACATTCCTAATCTGTATTCTGTTATTCTCTGAAACAAACTCTCGCGTGAATACTTCCGAGAACACTAAAATATTAACCTCTTCCATGGAAGAGTCACTCGTTATCTCTTCTATGGGTCTTCACAATCTTCATGTCCTTTTACTTTCTAATATATCCATATTACACATAATTTTCTAAGCTTCTACCTTGAGTGATTATTGAGCCTTGTCTTGTATTAAGTTCATGATAATGCATGCCTTTGGCCAATTAAAGTAGTAATTTCTTTAGCTTCATGTTTTGAGCCAATGTTCTTCGTATTCTTTTTTACATTCTCTTCAATTTCTAATAAATCGCTTCCATGTATATATTCTTCGCTGTTGGATCGACTTTCTTGCTTATTTCCTATTAATATTCTTTGGTTCGATTTTTGAGAGATTCTTAATGCTATTTTTCCTGCTCTTGTCTTGCCAATGCTTTCAGTTTGTTTTAATTTATTCTCCTGCGAAATCTCAGTGCGAATTCTTCACAATTTCCAAAGCTCTACTCCCATCATTCAATAAATTTAATACGTCTTGCCTCTTAGTCTATGACGTTATATATATATATATATATATATATATATATATATATATATATATATATAATAAAAGTAAAGTGTTACAGCTGGGTGTCTCTAAACAATTCTTGGTTGTTTATATTTGATATATATATATATATATATATATATATATATATATATATATATATATATATATATATGTGTGTGTGTGTGTGTGTGTTATAACGATATATAAATTTTATATACATTTTTATGCATCAAGAACACTTTTGAATGAAAAGATATATGACAAATTGGAAAAGGTTTTTGTGACGCATTTCATTCGATGGTGTAATAACGGATAAAACGTGCCACAAAACTTTTTTTTTCCAATCCCCCTCTCTCTCTATATATATATATATATATATATATATATATATATATATATATATATATATGTGTGTGTGTGTGTGTGTGTGCGTGTGTGTTTCATATTGCATTTGCTTTCAATTTAAAAAAAATATCTCTATTTATTTATATCTCTCCGATTTCTCAGTGTAAGCAATTAATTTTTGTGGTGCGATATTTTTTTAGAAAAAATATCCCCCCCCGACTAAAGTAATTCTTCGAATGTAGAAATCGGAGTTTCCGAGGTAGAATCCCATGTTCATTACTTTTACTAACGCGAAAATACTGTTAGAAAAGGTACGAATTCTTCACCTCCCCTAGCTATTGGCTAAATAGTCGATGAATAGCTGGCGAAACAATTTTTCAATATATTCCGCCTTGAACTTAGCGCACTTGCTCCAACGGTGCTTGCAATCCCGTCAAGGAAGAAGATGGCAATTGGTTGTTTCAAAAAAACTCCCCCGCTGCATTGCTTGCAGAATGGCGACCAAGCAGGTGGGATTTGAGTTTAGGAAACAAGGAGAACAGATGGAGCTAAGTCTGGTGAGTAAGGGGGATGGGGTAACAATTCAAAGCCACAGTTGACTGATTCAGCTATTGCAACCTGAAAAGTATGAACGGACTGTTATGGTGGAGCAAGAACGCCTCTGCCCTTAGCAACTATTTGCGTTTCGATTTCATTTCTTCCTTCAATTTGTCTCTTTACCAGATTGTCTACCACGATTATGCCTTCGGAATAAAAATAAACAGAACCCATCACCTTGTCAACAGATGCTGCCTACTTGAAGTTCTTTGGGATTGGAGAACCAGAGTGTTTTCACTGTTTACGTTGAATTTCTGACCCAGGTTCTAAGTAGTGAACCCAGGTTTCATCTTTTACTAATCTGCGATGGAGTTTATCAGGGTCAGCCTGGAAGAAATTCAGAAATATCAACCCTTTTCAGCTGCTGATCTGGTGCCAGCATTCTTGGGACACATCTTGCAGACAAATTGCTCATCCCTAAGATCTGATTTAAAACAGTATGAACTGAACCATAACTAATGCTTATGAAGACCTTTCTGCTGGAGAGTAAGACGCCATTGATCCCAAACCATAAAATGAATGGCATCAAGTTGTTCATCAATGGTTAATTTTATTGGATGTCTTGACCGTGAGTCATCCTCTGTGCTTGAATTTCTCAGACATCTTCACAGTTGCATAACGAATTGGATCCCTCAGGAAGTACCATATCCTCATGAATTTCCTTGTGTGTCATACCTTTCTCTGGCAGATGTTTTATGATTTATCAGGCCTCTGTTTTATCCATTTTTAGATTTTCCTTACATCTCTCACTTTTGTATGGGTCAAACCTGCATTGAAAATAAGACCGTCAGAATTAGTTTTTTTTTTATAGTTTTATAAGAAGTAATAGGGTGTTGCCACAAGAAGAAAAGCTTCTTCTTTCTGGGTGTATATACTTGAAATCCGCATTGTGTATTGTTATGTTGACCAGAGATGAATTTGTTGTTTGTTCTTCACGTGTGAATTCGAATCTTCGTCGCCACTTGTTATGGTCCAGGTCCTTGTACCACGGTGATGGTCCAAGGTAGAACCAATAAAGAAGAACTCGAACACGGATATGGAATAACAGATATATTACAAACAAGAATATATACAGAGAAGTAGAAACTGTTAGTACGAACAATCAGATTTAGTAGGGAGAACAATGTAGTCTCGACCAGTATCACTATTCCAATGCCTTGTAGTAATTGTCTGAACGCGACTCTGTTTCGGACTGCCTCTGACTCGACTGACTGACTCGCTCTGACTGACGGACGGACTTCTGACGGACGGACTTCTGACGGACCTCACTCCAGACTTCAGACTAAACTCTCCGCTTCCGCTTGAGGCGCAATATTTATTACGTATGGAATAGTCCATTATGTTATTATGGGTAAGGTCCCATAACATGTATTTAACTATCTATTTATATATATTTGAATCCTTAGATGTTTAAAAATACTGGTTGGTTGTCCCATTAATTCTCATCATAAAACCCGGTATTATTAACAGAAATTAAAATGGACATCACAGATGAATTATAAGTCAATTAAAATCTGGTAACATACGTTTTTGTGCCGCACAATCTTTCTCGTAAGAATACATCTTGCACACTTATAAATCAACCATTTCTCTGTGCATTGCTGCTGTCATATCTGGTCTGATGTTTCCTTCTATATATCTTGAGACTCTTGACAAAATTCAAAGAATTTACAGAAGGGTCTGTAATATTAGGTTGGTGCAAAAATAATGACGTAATAATGTCGTTTTTTGACGTTAAAAATACGTCAAAAAACGACATTATTACGTCATTATTTTTGCACCAACCTAATATTATCGTTTCTGACGTGTACTTTAGTCACATTCATAATGAAGTGAAGTGGCCACCGTTATGCCAATTGCTCAGATAAGCTTTCGTACTACGTGAGTTTATGCATACGACTAGATTGGCAGTTAGGTTTCACCGTTTTGCTCTTGTATTAACTAGATGCAATCATGTGTTCTATTTTAACAGTTTATTTTTACGTACTTCTAATGCTTGCTTCCCTGCATAAGTACAATCTTGAAAGAAAATTAAATGCAGCCTCAATCACCATCTTCTGTCTTCCTGAATCATGATTTTTTTTATTGTTCTTTCTCCTCCAGTCTCCTCAGTAAAGACCTCACTCTTTTTTTTGCTGCCAGTAACACCCATTAATCCAAGAGGCATTATCAACTTGCTTGGTGGGTAATAAATAAAACAATCTATACATAAAATTATGTGACTTCTGTTCTTCCATCTTCTAAAATAGCCATACATTGAAAGATTGAAACAAAATTTTGGAGAGAAGTGCAAACTGATAATGGCGTACAAAGTAAAATTAATTCTACTCGGATGCGTAGCTTAGCACAATAAATTTTCATTATTTTTTTTTAAAAACTAGCATTTTTTATTATTTAACATATAAAACACTCCCACTATTTTAAAAACAGTTAAATGATTTTAAAAAAAATATATTTATTTAATAAAAATACAATCTTTTTTAAATTTTTATATATACAAGAATTCAGTTTCCAGTTCGCCCTGCGTTCGCGAGAAATAAAAACAAATCACAAGGTCATACGCTTCAGAATGGTGGCATTTGACAACAGAAGGAAATATTTTCGCAAGGTCAGTGATTTTTTGCATGCTCAAGATTAACAAATCCTAATAATTTCTTTTTCGGTGTTAAAAGGGATAAAGGAAATTTTCTTAAAAATGTTTTTTAACATAAGTTTCTAAAAAAATTCAATCAAATTAAAGAAATTATCACACCTTGAAGTAGGATTTTTGTCAAAGTATTTTTTCAGACAAATCAGATTCTTCAATTTCCATCAATTAGTTTGCGAAATTAAATGAAACGTAGAGTTTGCAAATCTCAACAAAAATGTTAGCGATATCATCAATAATACTAAATATTGTTATTAAAAATGAGTAAGTTCGTGGTCATTAATATATATATATATATATATATATATATATATATTTGTTGATAGATGTGAGTTTGTGACCTGGGTTTCACGCTTTAGCGATCGGGTTTGTCTGACGATCGCTAAAGCGTGAAACCCAGGTCACAAACTCACATCTAACCAAATATGTTAGCTCTATCTCTGATATTGAGCGCTTTCTAATAAGTACCGCGCATATAATATATAAATAATTATACATATATATATTTATTAATATTTATATACACTTTTCACACACACACACACGTATATATATATATATATATATATATATATATATATATATATATATATATATGGGGGGCGGAGACTGCATTCACAGGATTTTGTCTTTCAATAAAGGACGGTAGACACGAAACTCTCAATTTTTAACCCCGACAAAATAAAACAGGGTGTCTAATCAAGCATGGATATCAACAAAATAACGTTCGTAGTTTGTGTATATAATATTGATGTGGTTTTTCGACGTACGAAAAGTTTTTCTTTCCCCGTGTGAGTTTCGAATCCTCGTTCGCCACTGATGTGGGGCCGAAGTTGGCACCACAGAAGTAAAACACGGAACACGGATTAGATGTAAGAAAGATATATTAACAACAGTGTACAGAGATAGTGTAAGCGGAGCTTACTATATGTTAGTGGTCGTACGAGACTCTCACTGTCTCTCTGTGTCACTCTATGTCACTCTCTAGAGTGCTATGTCGCCTACTTAATATAGGCCTGGAAGAGTCTATTGTGTAGGTAGTTTCCGGTCTCACATTATATATATATATATATATATATATATATATATATATATATGTATATGTGTGTGTCTGTGTGTGTGTGTGTGTGTGTGTGCGTGTTTGGAAAGTGTGTGTATATAAATATGAATATATATATATATATGTGTGTGTGTGTGTGTGTGTGTGTGCGTGTGTGTGTGTGTGTGTGTGTAATATATTATATATATTAATATCTATATATTATATGCGCGGTACTTATTAGAAATTGATGAATATCAGAGATAGAGCAAACATTTGGTTGGATTGATGTGAATTTGTGACCTTGATTATTTTTTTATAATTTTGGATTTATGTAGGTTGCGTGTATTCGAATCCAATACATTCACTTACGTGCTAATACCCTTGGGAAAGGTATGAATCCTCTTCCTCTCCCTCCAGCTATGGGCAAAATAGCAGGATATATATATATATATATATATATATATATATATATATATATATATATATATATATATAATGCTTTAAAATTTTGGAATTATATAGGTTGCGTGGACTGGTGTTATTATGGAAGTGGGAGGAGATTGTCGTCATGATGTCACTCATGCTAGCGCAAACATACATGCATGCCCGCACACCCATTGAGTTATGCAGACGCATATATAAACACAAGCATATGTGGACAGTATGGGACTTGACATATGTACGTATATGCGTGTAGTTGTCTACATACAATCAAATGCGTATGTATGTACACAACAGCACACATATACATACATATGTCAAGTCCCATACTGTCCCTGTATGTTTAAGTTTGTGTAAACTCCGGTGGGAGAACGCGTGTTTAAGTGTGTCTGTCTACCTCAATAGGTGTACGGGCATGCATGTATGTTTGCGCTAGCATGAGTGACAGCATGACGACAATCTCCCTCCTACTTCCATAATAACACCAGTCCACGCAACCTATATAATTTCAAAATTTTAAAGCACTATATATATATATATATATATATATATATATATATATATATATATCCTGCTATTTTACCCATAGCTGGAGGGAGAGGAAGAGGATTCATACCTTTCCCAACGGTATTAGCACGTAAGTAAATGTATTTGATTCGACTGGAATTCGAACTGGGCTCTGCGATTCGTCAATCTAAGCCGCTATCCATTACTCCACCGTGCCTCCTGTAGACTGGGTTCTATAGCCTTGGATGGCAACTGGTCTAGGTGAAATACAACTCTGAATTCAAAACCTGCGGAGGGTCGTTTGGGAATCTTGTGGCATTTGGTGCACCAGGTTTCTGTATTCGTCCCTTCAAAAAGTGTGGATGGTCCTGCACGAAACCTTCACCACTATAATCAAATCTCATGTGCCGTTGTCGGGCTGTCGGTTTCCTGAAACTGATATGCTTGACCCTCATACGTCGAATCTCGACGGAAGAGTCGACTATACACACACACACACACACACACACACACACACAGACACACACACATGCATATATATATATATATATGTATATATCAGAGTGTCTCCGCTTCGTATTTTATATTTACATATGCTCTAAGTGTATTATTGAATACTTTGAGCCATAAATATAGCTTATGGTTTATAGTGCGATAATTAAATTGTCTTCAACATATATTTTTAAGTATTCGCATGCGCGTTGTTTGTTTTGGCTTTTGACAACTACACTGTATGGTAAGGTCAACTGGACACCATCTGTGAGAGAAAGAACACCACGACATACTTCACTCAGCCAGAAATTTAGAAAAAAACATACTGTACTGCTTGGCATTTGCACCACTTCAGAATAACTGGGTGTCAATCTTAGGAAAAAGCAGAGAATTCGGAAAGAGTTGGATGAGTCTCGTATTGATTACGAATGTGTTTGGAGTGATCACTAGTAATGGCGACGTTATGCCTCCATTCATCTTCCCAAAAGAGATCAGACTCAACACAGAGGCCTACATCAAGTGCCTTGAGAAGGTATCGCTTCCCTGGATCAATAGGGAAGCTTCTGAAAGACTCTATGTCTGGCAACACGACTCTGAACAATGCCATACAAGCGGGGAAATCTAGGCCTGACTGTCAGACAATTTCTGCGACAACATCACTTCTTATACCTGGCTACCTAACTCCTCAGACGGCAACACTCTGAATTATTATGTTTGGAGCACAGCTGATCGAGAGACCAACAAATCTCCTTATTATACCAAAGAGTATGGCGGCATTCACCAACCTAAACATGGTGACCGTCCAGATGAGTTGCAGGAGATTCCGTAGTCGTCAGGAGGCCATAGATAAAACCAATGGCGATTTTTTTTATGTTATGGGGAAACACACAGATTCTATATTTAATAGACTCTACCACCTAATATAAGTAGGAATAGTAAGAGAAACAAGGGTCAGACGGACGACCGGCTGAACGGTTGAACTATCTGCCTTCGGGCGGGAGGAACCCAAACGAGGCTATGCCGAAGGACAGAGTCTCGTTCGGGGAGGTAAACCGACCCTGAACCCGTTTATACAGATTCAAAGGGTATATTTTTAGCCGAGCACACGGGCTCGGATATCCCACGTTAAACCGGCCTTGTGCCACATGATACCCTCGTGTGGGGGTGACTAAATACTAGTTGATGTCGAACGACCGGCTGGACGGTTGAACTCTCTGCCTTCGGGCGGGGAGGAATCCGAACGAAGCTACGCCAAAGAGCGGAGTCTCTTTCGGGGAGGTAAACCGACCCTGAACCCGTTTATACGGTTTCAAAGGGTATATTTTTGGCCGAGCCCACGGGCTCGGAGATCCCACATTAAACCGGCCTCGTGCCACATGAGACGCTCTAGATACTAATCGATGTCGGACGACAGTTAGTCGAATACGA
>CAHIKZ030001824.1:1505000-1560000 GCA_903632075.3 Acanthosepion pharaonis | reverse complement strand
TGTTAGGAAGGAGACTAGTAATAGAGGGTTTGATTCCAGCGTGCGGCACCTTTAGAAAGTGCATGAAAACCATACCACAGGTTGACTAAAGTTTTGAGTGACGTCGATAGTTGTACTAGCACAAAGTCATAAGTCATCATATATATATAAAAACACATTATGAAAGGGACAAAGTCCGACAATTATTTTTAAGACATTTTTTTTATGTTTATAGATTCTTTTTATAGATACAAATACTTAAGTACATACAGTATACGCAACATTTACCGGCTTGAATGTCCGGGAAATTTTCATAGAAAACATGCGTCCTCCGACAGGAATCGAACCTGTATACTATACGGAACCATCATAAGCTGACGTGCCTTAACCGATTGGGCCACAGAGAAGCTTTCGGTTAGCAAGGTCGATGTTACTGTTTTTAAACACAATCTTCCAAGATTCTCTCACATACATTCATATCTGCTCAATGCGTATCCAAATGTAAACAAATGACGTCACACATTATGAAATGGACAACGGCCGACAATTATTTTTAAGACATTTTTTATATTTATACGTTCTTTTTATCGATACAAATATTTAAGTAAATGCCCTGTTTATATCTAATATAATATATATAAAGTATTAGCGACAAATATTTTCCTTGTTTTTAAAACAATATATCAATTTGTACCTCTAAACATTTCTTTATATATATATAGAGAGAGTGTCCAAAAATAATGTATATACTCTTTACATATTAATAGTTAATAATACATTGACATGATGTGAGAACTTATATGGATGAAAACATGCAAATCAGATAGATTGGAAAAAGAGGGACAGTTGAATACCCACCTAGATCATCAGATTTGACACCCTTGGATTTCTTTTTGTGGGGGTTTCTAAAAGACAAAGTTTACAGCAGGAACCCTAAAACAATTGCTGAAATGAGACTAGCAACTGAAGAACTCATTATTATATGAACATTCTACCTTTTCCCAAGTAGTTTAATCTTGTTTTTTTTTTTGTATATTTTACTCTAAAATGTTTATTCTTTCTCTTGTATTAATCTTATTTCGAAGTAAAGATATATAAATTGAGTAATCTATAACGATTCAACGTGTGTATACATTATTTTGGTACACCCTATATATATATATATATATATATATATAT
Organism: Acanthosepion pharaonis; assembly: GCA_903632075.3. Lineage (NCBI taxonomy): Eukaryota > Metazoa > Mollusca > Cephalopoda > Sepiida > Sepiidae > Acanthosepion > Acanthosepion pharaonis. The sequence goes on along the minus strand of CAHIKZ030001824.1, from coordinate 1,558,842 downwards.
ATATATATATATATATATTATAAATTAATTGATTTCAAATATGTTTTTTCGCTACAGAGTTCTAACCATGATTCAAAAATGCAGGCTAAAGGCTTTGAATTTAATTTTGTAATTAAATTAAAGACATTAATTACATTTCATCCTTATGAGAATTTTGGAGTAAGTTTTAAAATTTTAAAAAGTTACTCCAAAATTTTTAAAAGTTACTCCAATTAATGCTCTGTAAATTCACATTGAGCACTATTTTGTAAAAATAAAAATATCTATAAGAACACCGGATTATATATCTTACTGTTCTTTCTTTTTATTTACACACACACACACACACACACACACACACACACACACACACACACACACACACATATATATATATATATATATATATATATATATATATATATATATATATCAGCAATTGTTTTAGGGTTCCTGCTGTAAACTTTGTCTTTTAGAAACCCCAACAAAAAGAAATCCAAGCGTGTCGAATCTGGTGATCTAGGTGGGTATTCAACTGTCCCTCTTTTTCCAATCTATCTGATTTGCATGTTTTCATACATATAAGTTCTCACATCATATATAGATATACTTTCTGCTATGCTACCTAGACTTTATGAATGTAAGGTCAGTAGTATTTATTCCGGCATCCACACTTACTGTATATGTGTAGGTATTTATAGTTTTCATGTCTTGTATTACGTCTAAAGACATATTCTTATATTTACTTTTATATACATATAGACTCAATATATTCTGAATTATTCTACGTGCTCGCACAAAAGAATGCACTACTAAAGGTACACATTTTATAGCTATTTGGTAATTGAAGCCCAAATCGTGAATGTTTATTTTGAAAGGAGACCGAAAAGGAGTGGTTTTCATTTATAACAACGCAAGAACTCCATGTGGCGTCGGTGGTTGGCTCACAGAGCAAATTAGTTCGACATATTTTCAAGGAGAAGATTGTTATTCTCAGTTGGGTACACATTTCTTCACAGATATCTTGTAAACAATACGGAAAATGGTGACATTGATGTGTTTGGGGTAGTTCCCTCTCGACATGTGGTAATGTTTATCAAGATAATCTTGCATGCTAGTTTTCATCATATTAATTTCAGATTCCAATTGGGGCAATTTTTGCAGTGTAAATATTTTTTTATTGCTTTTTCGTGATCGATCAGTAACAAACACTTTTTAGTGGATCAATTCGCTACAGTTGCCAGTTCGACCCTCATCGGTTCATTGTAGTTTTCAACTTAAGTAACACTTAGTACATAACTATACTTATCCAATGTTATTTATAGTCAGAATAAGTTATTTTTCCTGTTGATATTATTGGGCTCGTCTATTAGCCCAATCTTACCTTCTTTGAGTAATGCACTATTCCAACTTTCATTCGTAAATTTAGCCCTCTGATTGGTTCATTTCTACCATATATATATATATATATATATATATATATATATATATATATATATATATATATATATATATATATATATGATGGATGAGGTTCCAACGACCACGAACTAATTATCTGCATGCATATGACGGGCATGACATGAGGAGACCGGCTTCAGAATTGCACAAAAGACCATAAACAGTACAAGAGAATGTATTGTATCCAAGTGCAGCAGGAACACTGTTAGATGACTTATATTGCTTTCTCGTTTCATGTAGTCGACTGATGCTTACTTTTCAGTGCAGCTATATCAATGTTGTACTTCTTTAGCTCCAATGCGACCAGAGATTTTTTTCTTTCTGGTGCTGAGTTGTTGTCCTGGAGAGTTTGTACATTCCAAGTGCCAAGATGAAGTTGATGTTGTCTCGTAGGGTTTTTCGCAGTAGCCGGATATGTGTGGAACTAATTAGATGTAGTTGTCAGAAAACCAACACAATGATTTGTTTGAAGTGGTGAAAGCTTGTGTCGGAGCATCCATACTTTTTGGATCTGTCGATAATAAACTAACGGTGCAAAAGATTTGCCACAGAAACTCCAAACGACAGTCGTCAAGTGTTATTATCGTGGAGTTTACATATATATATATATATATATATATATATATATATATATATATATATATATAGAGAGAGAGAGAGAGAGAGAGAAAAGAGAGAGAGAAGGAGAAAGAGGACATTTATATTGCTTGACGATCCGTCTACGAAACTCTAGTGTCGTAATGCTGTAAATAACATCACAGATAAATGAAACATTTTATATTTGAATTAATCTCTCTCTCTCTTTATAAATATATATATATATATATATATATATATATATATATATTTGAATTATTCTATCTATATATATATTATATTTGAATTTATATATATATATATATATATATATATATATATATATATATATATATATATATATATATATATATTTTTGCTCTAGATTTACATTGAGATCTCTGGATTTTATCCTCCTTAGGTTTACCCATACGGATTACCTAGTTTTTCATAAACTATATATATATATATATATAGAGAGAGAGAGAGAGAGAGACTTTTTATAATTCGAGCTAAATAAACTTCAGCCAAACACACCTTATCATTGACTTTTTTTTTTCATAGCGTTCAGTGTGTTCTATACCCACTTCGCGCTGGTGGGTAGCCTCGGGGTGACGCCCTTGATTCACTCATACGTTGCTTTCTTCTTTCTGTCATCTTCCAGACGGCTGATCACTAGTTGTCTTTCTTTCTTTCTTCTCTCTCCGCCCGGTAATCGGCTCGTTGTTTTTTTAGCTCGAAGTTACAATGAGAACTTCAACAGAAGGAATTGACTTATTACATTATTAAACACGTCGACGTGTACATTTTTTAACTACCCAGTTGGGTCTCTTTATCACCAAATGGAGAGCAATTTCCCCGAGATACGAAACAACTACGTCTGGTCTTATCGACGCGAAAAACTTAACTCCCAGTAAACACTTTGTAACTCTTACATTCCCACGTTCGGCTCAACCAATCAAAATCGAGATCTCTATTTAGTCTACCATCTGACCTTAAGGTCAACCTTAGAAGGTCATCGCCAAATACACTGTAGGTTTTTATGAGGGTCTGACGCTCGGTTATTAATTGAAGTTGTGAAATTGTTTGCACCGCAATTGCTTTTTACCTTTTCGACATACGTTTCAGAAAATTTTAACACACACACACACACACACACACACACACGCACGCACACACACACATATTGTTATGGGAACTTACCTATAACGATAATGGACTCTTTCTGACACTATAAATACTGCACCTCTCAAGAGGTGTAATGAATGAACGGTGTAACCAGCACCGGTTCATGACTGTTGAACTCTCTGCTTTGGCAGAGAGGAACCCGGACGAAGCTTTGCCGAAGGGCAGTGTTTTGTCCGGGGAGGTAGACAGGCCCTGAACCCGTCTAGGCGTCAAAGGGTATATTTTTGGCCGAGCCTACGGGCTCGGGAAACCCATGTTAAACTCGGCCTTGTGCTACATGCAACCCTCGTGGTGTGTGTGTTGGGGTGGGGGCTAGATACTGAATGAATGGTGTAACGAGCACCACGTCAGGACTGTTGAACTCTCTGCTTTGGCAGAGAGGAACCCGGACGAAGCTTTGCCGAAGGGCAAGGTTTCGTCCGGGGAGGTAGACAGGCAATGAACCCGTCTAGGCGGGTTCAAAGGGTATATTTTTGGCCGAGCCTACGGGATCGGAGAAACCCACTTTAATCTCGGCCTCGTGCTACATATATTCCTCGTGGGTGAGATATTAAATACAATGAATGGTGTAACGAGTCGAGACAATATTAGTTCACTCTAAACCAGACGGACATTCATTACTAACACCTTCAACTTCTTGTACTATATTTCTGTTGTAATGTGTCTTTGTTATTCTACTCTTGTGTTCGTGTTGTTCTTACTTGGTTCTAACCTTGGACCATAACTGTGGTGCGAGGATATTTGGACCATAACATACATACATACATATATATATATATATATATATATATATATATATATATATATTCTCACACACACACACACACAGACACACACACACACACACACACACACACACACACACACACATATATATATATATATTCTGCGATAGAGTCTATCATTACAGGAAACAAAATGCACATACATGTATTACAGAAATTGACTTGTGTTGATATATCGACTCTCTGTTCATTCATGAAAACAATGCTATTGATTCAAGGGCAAATTGACCAACCACTATTGAGAAAGGACTTATGCAGTCTCTGAATATTTCCCTGATCGAAGCAAATAACATTAACTGAGAGTAACTTTCCACTTGTTCGCGGCTTATAAAATATCAAAATAACATTTGGAAAGACTGCGTCAAATAAGTTTCTCGTATTGACATTTGCGTCGTGTGCAAGACAAACCTTTAGGTTTAGCCATTATTCGTGTGCATGTATCTGTCAGGGCGTGTGCATGTGATTTTTATGGTTGTGCAGGAGAGCTTCCTGCTACGTGCGGCTGAAAGTCTTTCTCGTGCAGATAGTGTAACGCTTCGAGTCAGTTTATGAACAATTTTGAAATGTGTTAAGAGAATAATATACGAAACTTTAATTGCATTCCTGACACAAGGAAGGGTCGTTATGTACCATCATTTAGTCTCTGTCTTTCACAGGATTATTTCTTATTTGTCTTTACACAAACTAACACACACACACACACACACACACACACACACACACACACACACACACACACACACATACACATATATATATATATATATATATATATATATATATATATGAAGAAATATAGTTTTAAGGTGTGCTATATTTATGGGATAAAGTCCTCAATATCAGAGATAGAGCGTATGTAAATATAATTATTAAAGTGAACATTGAAGACAACACTCAGAGGTGACAAGCTGTTTCACGCTGGACGCAATCGTCAGGTCGCCTGTCGCCTCTGAGTATTGACTTCAACGTTCACTTATATATATATATATATATATATATATATATATATATATATATATATATATATATAATTAAGTTATGTTTATATATATATAAATAATTAAGTTAAGTTTTTTTTTTTTTTTTCTTTCATTTTTGGAAGTGCTATCTGATGATCCGGCGTCCTTTAAAAGGGTTCTGTTGAAATAAATTATTATAATGGTACCTTAAACTGGTCTGTTTTTCTTTTTTAAATTCATATATATATATATATATATATATATATATATATATATATATGACTCTCGTACATACCCGTTCACAAACATGTATACATATGAAATATAATATATATAGACATTTTTTTAGTTGGTGGCTTGCGTTGTATTTTTTTGATGTTATGTGTAGTATTGATACCCGGTTTGTTTGTCTGCGTGTTTACAAATGCACACACACACACGCGCGCGCGCGCACACACACACGTATATAATTATGCTAGCTCTCCCGTCAATTTTCATCTTATGAAGAGGTTGTGCGGGTCAGGTAATAGTCAACGGCTACGAATGAGGAAATCAGAGAGCTCAGTTTGATTTCCGTCTGTGTTCGTTACATTTGCATAGGCAAAATACTCTTGGCGACTTCAGGAATCCATCACTTCTTCCCATCAAATATATAGTTTTAAAAAAGAGCAAATAAATTCACCTATCTTCAGGTTCATATTCCTCGCCTGCATTTTGAACTGGATTAGGTGTTTCTTCCTTGTTTCCTGTTTAGGATTTCCGGTTCATTCTAAACTATATTTCATCTCCGTACGCCTAACGTCTCCGTCTGACGTTTTAATTATTAATTATTTTTCTCCTCAATAAGAGTAGATAATTTCTCTTGTCACCAAGTTCACTGTAACCCCCCCCCGCCGGTGTTTTGAACAGGGGTTCTTGGTTTATCTTTTGTTCCCTGTCTCAGATTGAATCTCTGGTTCCTTCTAAAATCTTTTCCTACTCTTTAAATGCAAGTAGCTCCTTTCGTCTTACTGGCATTTTTGCCTTGTTTGGGGTGAGTTGATAAAAAATTGTTTCACGAAAAATTATTGTTATCTCAAAAAAGGAAAAACTATGTCTGAAAAATCATTATCTAAAAATAATGTATCTTGAAAAATCATTATCACAAAATAACAAATTAATTGTATCTGAAAAAAACATTATATCAAAAAAAAAAAGAAAAGAGAAATAATTGTATCTGGAAATAATAGTATTTTTTTAAAAAAAAAAGAAAAAATATGAACCTGGAAAAATCATTGTTATCTCAAAAAAAGAAAAAAAACATAACTTGTATAATCATTGTTTTCTCAAAGAAATGAAAATAATCTGGAAAAAGCATTATCTCAAAAAGAAATAAAAAAAATACAATGCAAAAAAAAAAAAAAAAATTATTTCCCAATTCAAAATATCATAGGACTTTAAATCACCCAGAAAAAGTGCATCCGGCGCAAAAGACAAATCGTTCAAATCACGTATGAGATCTTAACAATTCTGTTCTTAGAAATGGAGTATTCCGGTTTTTGGTAATAATGGTTAAAGCTGATAGAAAATCAGCCACAAAAAAAACTCTTAACGAGAATGGTGCACAATATACCACAGAATCTCCAAATATGTTCTCTTGTCTTTTGAACAAAACATTTACATCACCTAGATTGATTGTCTATCAAGATTAGAGATCCAACTGTATTTACGCGGATATGCGACTCGACTAACCGTTAGCGATTCCGAGAAACAGACGAGTCGCGTTGTAATTCAAAGCAGTACCCTATAACGTTCCAATTACCCTGGGTACCTGGCAGTAGCTCTAAGTAACTGGTATATAATCGTACAAGGGGATAGCAACACCCAGAAGACAGCGTCGGTCTGCCTACTCTATGTGAACGGATTACCGGAGAAAATACAAAAAATCTGTGGTCCATATAATTTCAAACCTGAAGGCTTGAGTTGTAAGGCAATGAATCCTTGCAGAAATGTCAGATGGTTCGATATTCGTGTCAGCTTCTAGTGGGACTTTTGTAATTGTCTCCATATTTTCGGTATATCGTATTTTCGTACCAATCCTTATATACCTGTCTATATTACGGAGATGAGGTATTGTAATTATTAAAGGTGACGAATAAGGTCCATCATTACGCCCACAGTGAAGACAGTAATCAACATCAGTCAACACCAGCTGACTTCCTCTTAGGAGTCATTACTAAACAAGTGTCTTAACTTCGACACGACCATCAGGCGGATAACATATTTGGACATCATTTCTCGAATCGAGGAAATTGAATATCCCTGAGGTTCGGGCGAATGAGCTAAGATCCAAAGTGAAACAGATACTGGAGAAAGCCAAGCCGCCCACATCAAACACCACGAAACAGGAGAGGCTGGCAATTGCTACCCAGGAACGCAAGCATCATCATACTACCAGCTGACAAATGCAGTGCGACTGTAATGTTGGACAGATCGGAATATACAGGAAACCTGGAAGACCTCATTAGAAATGGTAGCTACAGTAAAGTAAACAAAAATCCAGCAATGAAAACAGAACGAAAACTATCGGAGATCCTAATCAAGAACAGCCACTTCCCATTTAAAAAAGGAGATCACCCCACCCCGTAGGATGAGGTTAAAATAATAGACAAAAAACCTCACTGGAAAACACGAAAACTTAAGGAATCAGCACATATGCTAAGCCACAAAAATCTCCTAATTCGGCCAAGCATAGGAATGAATAAAATATGAGAGCCAGTAATATAGAGAAATAGAGAAATAATAACAACAAAATTGCAATATGAGCTCTGGTAAAAAAAAAAAAATTACTGAACCATTAAGTTCCTAAGTTCCAAAAAATTATACACATATGGCCCAGTGGATAAAACCATTGGTTGGATCCAGTAACTTGATCTAAAGAGTTGCAAGTTCAATCCCTGACCAAGGCAGTGGTGAATAAAAACTTGTATAGTTGAGTTAAAGGGAGATAACTATGACATCCGGAAGAAGCATGGCATGTCGAACTAGTACAATGTATCCCATAGACGAAATAAAGGCTTCAGTTCGAAATTCCAATCACCTGAAGAAAGCCGGAAACGTTGTGAATCCGGCTATAAAGATGAGGGCAACATAATAACGTAAATACATACTTTCTATTCTGAAAATATATAAATATAGCATACCTTAAAATATGTCTGTATATTTTTCATGAGATGAGCTTTTTAACTATTTACGCTATTAACATTGTTGGAAATGTTATCCTTATCTTTATTGTCAAATTTATAATGTTTCGTCTGTTGAACGCCCTAGCCGTTTTCATTTGATGTTTGCTTGAATTTCGAGTCGAACCTAGTGTAGTCAATCTGTATTTTGGTGTTTTTGAAGATTGACTGTACTGGGTTAGGTTCAAAATTCAAACAAATAACACCTGAAGATGGAACGCTTTGAGAGCCTAGGATTGTTCTGTTGGAACGAAGGTACAAGCCCTCCAGAGCGAGGTGTTGCGTGTAATGGCCTTGTTCAGACCTGTTGTTCATGCCCAATAATGCGCTCTCTCCCAAAAACGAAGGCCAGCCCAGCATAGTTGCAGTAGAAATCACATATTGTTGTTGATCAAACACAAATGTACCTGAGCAGGTATCAGTAAACTGGGCCCTAGTAGACAGACTTACTCGGATGCGAGAAGCCAGATATTACTCTAGTGGAAATCAACATTAGTAATTCAATAGCTCACGAATGCTCACCTGATTTGTACTCAATTGGCACCAAGCAAGACAAAGATGTCACTACGATGCAATGGTACACTGGGATTAAAAGAGAATGAGATGATATTAGAAGGAAAAGAAGGAAAAGAAGGAAATCCTTAACAGAAAACGTCTACTCCTGGTCCAAAAGACCGTAGAGGAATGTGAACCAGAGGAGAGGCGAACCTATATACTCCTAAGAAAAAAAGACACCATAAGTTTAGAGCTCAAGTGTTTTGAAGTAAATTTTAGAAGGTACCTGAAACACAATCCTAAACTGAATATAATGGTAAAAATCAGCTCTTGTTCCGAAACTATGAGAGTTGTATGAACCGGACGACAGGAGAACTTATCTACTCCTATTGAGGAGAAAGACACACAAAACACACTCATTGTATATAAAAGAAATAAATCGATTAGATTTAAACCTTTTCTATTGAAGTTATTTCAGTTCATGTCCCTTCTGTCAAATTATATTCTTCCGGTAGAATAAATCTTTTATTTTTTGTGGAAAGTATTAATATTTTCAGTGAAGGCAGCATTATTCTGTGTGAGGGAAAATTTGCTCACCATAGGAATTAATGGATAGGTTTAAAAGGTCCTGTTGAGTGACCACCGAAGTCATCAGACCCCACACCCTTGGATTTATTTCTTTAAAGCCTTTTGAAATCAGTTGTTAATCACACGCGCCCAAAAATTACTGAAGAACTTAAAGAAAGAAAGAAAGAAAGAAAGAAAGAAAGAAAGAATAATGTAATAAAATGACAGGAAACTCTTAGATGTGTTAAGGAATCATGAAGGTACTTCCCTTAACAACGAAATTCTCGGAACAGGTAAAAATAAGTAATCATAAAGAGACAATAAAACTGAGAACATTTTTTAACACACACAATCCGAATATTGTAATTGACATCATGAAAAGAAAAATGCACAATCTTGTCATTAGTTTCAACACGTGTGACAATTTCGTATTGTGTTACTAGCAGCATAACCCGGCGTTGCCCGGGCTTGATTCAAAAGTCGTACGACACATACAGCAATCGCTATCACTTGACTTAAAAGATTTTTACCCTTCCTTGCCTTTAAAGGAGTACCGTTTGCCGTGCTGATGTTGCTACATGCCTTACTTCTTGCCTATCTCACACTGCGAATTTTTTCTAAGCTCTATACTAAACATTAAATCTGTTACGAAAAAAGAACTAAACAAAATGAACACAAAACAATCAGCTTTAAAAAAGGACTCGTAACTGGAAAAACCGAATGAAAAAAGAATGTTAACAACAAATACTTTTTCACACCCAACCCAGTTTTGCGGAATCAGAATCAACGTTGAGTTTAAGCAAGCGAATGAGCCAATTGTAGTAAAGTGCCATGCAGATTTAATTTTTTCCCACTTGTGACGAATGCAGCTATCGATTTTTTTTTTTCATGCTAACATGCTAGTTAACATTCGTGTCAGTCAGCTGTTGGCTCTCATGCTGGCCAATAGAATCTTCCTGCCTATTCGTTGCAGCCACCAATGGGTCTCACTCTGGCCAGTAGAAATGGCCGCAAACTATATGAAAACTGTCGTAGAAGCATGAAAAAATCGATTATTTCCACTATCGATGGGAGTTGGGAAATGCAACGTCGGTCTTGGCCTTTCCACTAACTTGGAGCATGTGCATGTAAAATTTGGTGCAAATCAGTCGAAAATTGCGGCCGTGCATTCGTTACACACACACACACACGCGCGCGCACATACACACACACACACACACACACACAGAGATAGAGATGTTATTATTGTAGGTTTTTTATTCATTTCGTTTTCAGTAAAAAAAGGAAAGCATTATCAACTACTACTACAAATACATATAACAATGACGTCATATATTAAGAAATGGACAAGGTCCGACAATTTATTTATTAAAGACATTTTTTATGTTTAACGTTGTTATTTATAGATACAAGTATTTAAGCAAATGCTCTGTTTATGATAAACAGTATTAAATAACATTTACCGGCCTGAATGTCCGAGAAATTTTCATAGAAAATATTCGTTCTTTGACAGGATTCGAACCTGCATCCTATACGGAACCGTCATTTACGCTGACGTACCTTACCTCTGGGACATTCAGGCCGGTAAATGTTATTTAATACTGTTTATCATAAACAGAGCATTTGCTTAAATACTTGTATCTATAAATAACAACGTTAAACATAAAAAATGTCTTTAATAAATAAATTGTCGGACCTTGTCCATTTCTTAATATATGACGTCATTTGTTTACATTTGATACGCCAGAGCAGTTATGAATGTACGAGATTCATGGAAGATTGAAGTTTATAAGCAGTAAATTCGACCTTGTCTACCGAAAAGGTTCTTTGTAGCTCACTAAAACGAAGGACTTGTGTGCTGGAACATTGTTCTGATGAAACAAGACCTCTTTCATCATTTCTCCTGGGATTTTGCTGATAGCTTTTCGTAACTGCCTCAGCAATTTGGCGTAGTTGTCTCAACTGATGGTGAGGCCATTTGGAAAATCAATAGACACAATGCCTTTTGCATCTCGCTCCCGACAAAAAAAAAAACAAAAAAAAAAAAAAACGAGTCCATGAACCTCCCCTGTAAAATGCCAAAGGAAACTTTGTCCTTACGTACTGCCTGCGATATTTATGGTGGTTGTTTATATATCCATTAATTGGGCTTATTTGAAACAGATTAGGAGGGTTGTTTCCATTGCATGTATTGCCTGATTTACCCCAATGCATAGTAATTAGCCCAACACTAATCCTGGATTAGGAAACGTTCAAGGAAGGCAGCTGGATCTACCTAAAACAATGCCAGATTTTCCCGTGGTGTGACGTAACATGAATTGATATTGATAGCTTGATATTTTTTCCTATTTACATTTGGACTAACTTTTAAATTTTTTTGATGACAACGAACACTCGTTGACATTTTGGTGATTTCAGTGAATACTCGTTGTCACTTTCGTAATGCTCGTTGTAGTAGAGACTTTGTAATCGCAGATACAACTATAGTACGCCGTTGAACAATGCTGGTTTCAGATGCCGTGGAATAATGTCGAACTCATAGTACTTGCCCGATAATACTCGCTGGAAAAGTAAACACATATTGATACGAATAGATAATACTGCAGAGAAGAGAATAGAGAATAGCTGTCCGTATAGTAATATAGAATATCTTAAGTATGGACAAATGGTAGACTTGTCAATAAGTAAGATAAATTTGGGGACAAAAAAAAAAATGGCTAAAACAGAGAAACAAAATTCTTAAAAGAAAACCTAGCAATTGATTCGATATAGTCGTTCCACTTCATGTGTAGAAAAATTACCGGAATAAGTCAATCTCTTGATGCAAAAAATTTTCGTAAAATAGAAATAGCAGACCGAATATTAATAGAGGATAGAATAAAAATAGCGATCCGTATAGTATAGAGAATAGACTAGAAAATGGAGATCGTTCGTCGTCAGCTACTTCCTACATAATAATGGGAACGCCTGTGTTTGCTCACTGGCGATCTCTGTTCAAACCCAAGTGTCGGCAGCGACACTTTATTCTTATATAACAAAATTAAAAAATGATCTGTAGTAATATGCTTTCAAACACTGTTCAGAGTGGTCTGAAAGACTTGTCACCCATGCATAATATATTATTGCATTTCAACATAGTGTGTGGTATTTTCAAGTTTCACATGAACGATGCCAGAATACTTATCAGTTGAAAGACGCCGTTCGGAGAGCGTTTGCAACAATCAACAAAGCACAGCTTCGAAAAAAATATCACACAAGACATGGCGCCTCATCATTTTGTGCCACGAAAATAATGATGTTTATACAGACCTTTACGATATGTGGCGGCGTCAATGAAAATGAATAAACTGAATTCAGTACATGTGTTTTGTATTACAATATTACTTGTTCTATTGTTCTCATTACTTTTTGTTAGGGGATGACACAACTTTCTGTCCAAACTGTACATTAAATTTCTTTGTGAATTTCTGGGGTCATTATTTACACTACTTACATTCGGACTATTTTCCCCATTTTTGTTGGTGTTATCCCAACGTTTCTGATGTTGAGTCTTCCCGCCATCATCATATGTACATTGGACTATATAAGCTATTTAATCTACAGTGATAACCTGTTCTGGTTTCACTATTTAGGAATACATGATCTAGTTCTTATGTCTAACACTGCTGATATATTGCTCGGCCTGTTTCTACTGCGTCAAAGAAGCACACTGTCAAACCCAGGGATTGAACTCATATTTGCTATGTCAGAAAATTTCACGAACTAACGATATCCCTGGGCACGGGCAGTGTAACGAGAGCAGTCTAACCCAGAACATTAAATATATGGTTCAGTTCGGAATTTCCTGTAGTTTACTCGGAGCGGTATAAACCTGATGAAAATCGGACGGTATAAAAGTTGAAACGTTAATATAACAGAAGCAAAGACGTGGAAAATAGTCTGAATGAAAAATAAGTCTAAATAGATGTACATTAAAATGTCAAAAATCAATTCCTGAGCCGTGGTTGAGCATTTTATTTTCTGATTTATAAGAGCATATAGTGAGGTAGTGATAAGGAAATTTGGTGTCAACAAATCATTTCCCAGCGAATAAAAGGACTTTGCTGCAACGTCTCTGTGAACCTTACGTCGAGTCTGCGAAAACGGTTTCGTAGACTGCCAACAACGTACCCGCAACATTGACTTTTAATGGTGCGAATAAGTTGCCTTGAAACTTTAGATTAACAAAAAGTAGATAATAAATTACCACCAAGTGCCACACGTGATAAACGCTTATCATGTATCTTTCGATACATGACTGACGAGGCAGAAGATTTTTACTGTGGTAGACTGGTTGCCAATCAAGGCTAAAGAACCCAGTCTGTCCTGCTATTTAACCCATAGCTGGAGGGGAGAAGAGATGGATTCATACCTTTCCTAAGGGTATTTTTTCTACAAGTGAATCAAACGAACACAGCTCTACACCACATCACACACCCCCTACCCGGTGGATATTTAATTTCTCAATTAAAAAAAAATAAGGAAAGAAAATCTCTCTCTTGAATATATTCTGTTAAGAGAAAAGTAAAATCTATTATGTAGGGACCTTCATAAAAAAAAAAAAGCTACACCTGAAGATTTAATTTTAATTTTAATTTCAAGCTAATAGATTAAATTTAATATTTCAAATAAGCAAAATACTTTGGTGTATTTCAAAAACTAAATTAAATTGACTGGAAATATCTTTTTTTGTTTTTGTTAAAATAACTGATTAGCGCACTTTTTTTATTCGTTTTACTTCGAAAAGTATTTCTCTTCACTAAATAAAATCTTACAAAAATAAAATATACTTTTCTTAACGAATATTAACTGATTTACACTTTAATTAATCTTTAATTAGTCTGATTTGAAACAAATATCACAGAAATGCATTTTTTAACCTGACAGTAGCTATGCTTTTAACCGACAGTGACTGTGGTAACTTTTTTCAAAACGTGATGGCAGGAGTATTGTCTGTCTTTTTAATCTTTAATCTTTATAAAAATATATTGCTCATATTTTTACTACTAAAATATATTTTTATAATTTCATGGTGGTCATGGAGCGGTTAACTCTTTATCCATAGATGAGACCCTAAAACGTGCTACCATCCCGGATCAGGTTGGACCTGGAAACAATAGCAATTAAGAAGTGATTCCACGCTCCTGAAAACCTCCAATCTCGCGAGCGGAGGCCTTGATGCAGATATAGTTTATCGTCATATCCAAGACTTTCAAGATTTGTATGCTTGGATTTTTTATGGCTTATCAACACATTTGTGGGTAATTTAAAGCTAAAACATATTTTGGATTTTAGGAGGTATTTCTCAATAATTGGTATCAGGAAAATAATTGATGGCAACGTAAGAACAAAATCGTCCCAGCCTCGTCCCAATGCGAGTCTGCTTTTAGTACATGTATGTTAATAATAAAAAAAAGAGAAAAAAAAACAAAACAAAAAAATAAAAACAGTTAAAGTAAAGGTTTATTTCCATCCAGGATTTCCTTCAAGTATTAATATTTCCATTCAAATATTATCTTACTGTTCGTAAGTAGTGAAATGAAGAAAACATGCTCCAAGACTTTAATTTACATCTAAAGAGGCCTTGCATACTGGGCAGACAGCGGTTATGCAGACAAGGCGAAAATAGATATTTAATAAGCGTCGAATGTCAAATACGTTTCGCCGGCGTCCATTTTCCTTGAGAGACGATTTTAAATCAGGTTAAGCTAGCCGTTTGTGTCGCCGGGCTTTGTATTAGCCGAGCGACGAATAAACAGAGAAAAAAATGTCGAAATACAAGACAAGCATTAACACCGAATTTGTAAATGATTTTTCTCTTCTTCCATATACCATGTCCGTTCAAAATGTGGGCGACCATGGCTTTTCATAAATTGTTCCTTACTAGTATTTCTACCGTTAACAAGCCAGCCTGTTCCATTGTCTATTCACGTAACCTTGTTACGAAGATGGCACGCTGTCTTCCACGATCTTTCTTGATTTCGATGTTTTATAAGATTCAAGTTTTCGAAACCCTCCTTCCTCAATATGCGGCCAGAAAAAATTTCAGCTGTCTATTTCTCATTCCGAGTGTAAGTGTTCTTTTTGTTACCATTTTATTAATGACGCCCACTTTTCGCTCTGCCTTGAAATTTTCAGTATCCTTCTGTAGAACCACGTTTCTGTTGCATCCAGTTATCTCTTAATCTGTGGTTAAAATATCCTACATTTACCGTGATACAAAGGTAATGATATCACATATCAATTCAGTAATCCTTTCCTTGTTTCTAACGATTTTTTCTGTTTCTTCGTAATTAGAATGTCCCTTGTTGCCTAACGGATGATAAATCAGAGAACCGGTTTCGAATCCGAGTCGGGTACATTACATTACCTTACACGCTTATACTCTTGGGAAAGGTATGACTTCATTTTGTTTCTTCTCGGCTATGGGCTGAATAGCAAGATAGACTGGGTTCTAATAGCCTTGGTCATATTTTATATTCCTTTTTTTTTTTAAAAGTTCTTGGAGTTGATGGTTATTCCATTCTCGCTCCCCGACACTGAACTGTCTAGGTTATCTGCTAGTTTTCTTTCTGTGTCTGGCACCAACACATCGTCATCTGCGTATTTATATAGATCAAGAACAATATTGGAAACATATATGACAGTGGGAAAAAGTTTACTTGTGAAGCGTTTCGTCCTTTAGGACGTCATCGGATTAATTGTGTTATGTTGGTTGGACTAAACATGAACACAGCAAAGGGGTGCTGGGAATTTTGCAGACGAATAAATTTAAAGTCTCTTTCTTTTGAACATAGATAATGAACAAAATGGGATATATATATATAAAAAGAGGCTGAGATAGATAGACAGATAATATGCAGACATAAATATATATATATATAATGTCATCCACAGACAGACTGTTTCGCTGTTTACAGCTCATCAGTGCGGCTAAAAATCCGGTTGCCTCTAGCTAGGATCGAAACCCGACTGAATTGGTGTCAGTCGGAGCTTCTAACCACTAAGCCGTCGTTGGATGTATATTTTTAGCGTATTTATTTTTGTAAACATGCCCAGTGACTGACAGTGATGCAATTCGCTATATTAGCTATAATAGTCACTGTTTACCAACCCACACCTCATTCCCAGAGTGCTCAACTGAAATCAAATTCAGGAGCTAATATATTGCTGAATTGGTGTCAGTCGGAGCACGGTAGGAATGGAGGTAGATTTTTAGCGTATTTATTTTTGTAAACATGCCTAGTGACTATATATATATATATATATATATATATATATATATATATATATATATATATATATATATATATATATATATATATCACTTCCTATGTTTGCACGTCAGTTAAAAGTGTCTGCCGAATAGAAGGACACGCTTACCTACTCTTCTCTAAACAATATTTCTTCTGCCGCTCAGCAGGATGAGGTTTTTAGGTTAAACCGCATTCTCTATAATATATTTTATTTCTTATTATTTTGCGACGTCGTCATTGTTTGGGTCGGTGGATAGACGACACAGAAATTCACAGAATGCTTGGCGCGGGTTTGCGCATCGGCGTAATGCCACAAAAAATATGGAAATCGAAGCGACATTTCCCCAAAGAATACGAAACTCAAAATCCGAAACAGAAGCTACGCATAACACGAAATGAATGGAGAGAAAAAACGGAATTGAATTAAAAACAAACAACTAGAGACCAGACATAACTTTTATTTATCGATAAAAGTTGACCAAAGAATGAGACATGCAGACATCAAGATGGTAAACAGTGACAACTAGAAAAATGATTGATAACCACGAAATTCTAATCCGAAAGAACTGTTTTTTCTCACAATCAATATGATGCAATACTTATATATATATATATATATATATATATATATATATATTATCAGCTGTTAGAAGGTTACATGAAAATACACACGATGCCGTAAAAGTAATGTTTTTTTTTTGTGCCTTGTATCGTGACGAATCTCTCTAACACGGCAAGATGCGCCAACTGTACTTGGTCCAAAATCCTCAGAAGAGATGTTGAATCTTGCACCATCAATATTTAACCTATAAATATTTGACTGGATAAAGATCAATAAAAAAAAATAATGTATAAACCAATCAGATCCAGATTGGTTGTCAAACTCAATCTCCTGAAACTCTGTAACCCGGCAAGATGCACAAACTCTACTTGGTGCGAAATCCTCAGAAAACATGTTGAATCTTGCAGCAGTAATTGTTAAGTGATAAATATTCAACTGGACAAACATCAACAAAAAATTAATGTATACACCAATCATTTTCAGATTGGTTCTCAAACACAAACTCCCGAACCTCTCTAACCCGGCAAGATGCACCAACTCTACTTGATCCGAAATCCTCAGATGAGATGAACCTTGCAGCATCAATAGTTAACCTATAAATATTTGACTGGATAAACATGAACAACAAAAATTAATGTATACACTAATCATTTCCAGATCGGTTCTCAAACGCAAATCTCCTGAACATGTGTACGATGGCAGCTTGCATTATTCTGTAAGAATAGCCGATGATAGATAAGGTAAGTCCAAGAATGCATCTAAATGGTCAAAGAATAGCGCACCGTAACAATTATATACCAATTATTTAGTTAAGTGAACCAGTAAACAAAACCCGAACATACATGGCGCTTGTCTCTGGTTTATTTTCTTCTTTTACTTGAGTTAACCAATTCAAGGCTTGAATTTCACTCAAGATAGATATTTACATTCTGCCAAGACAAATAGGAATATATATGCTTGTTTTTTGCCTGGTTCACACTCTTGCACAGTTTTTTTTTTTTTCTACAAGGTTTATGTCTTGCTCCATGTTTTGGACTAGGTTTCCGGTTCATTCTTAAATCTACTTCAACTCTTTCAGTTTGACGCTTCCGTCTAGAACAGGGGTGGGCAAACCTTTCAGTGCAAGGGCCACATTCAAAATTCACAATTTTATTCGGCCGCATAGTATATTAACACAAAGTAGCAATATTAAACGTGATGAAATTAATATAATGAATATTATCAATGATAACACTTTTAATCTACATAATAGCCGTTTAAATAATGACTTTAGGTATATGAAAGTTACTCTAAAGTCTAAGCTAATAGGACTTGCCAGGTAGCTAATTTCGGACGACTATCGCGAATTTTAAACCTACATATGACATATAAGACGCAGGAGAATTTTAAAAGATACTTTTATTTAAAAAAAAAGTGTCCCTTATATACCGTCAAATACGGTAATTCAGTTTAAAGGGAAAAAGTTATGATATCTTGAAGTAGTAACTTCACATAAAAGAGAATTATTTGAAAAACAAAGTAACTCAACTACAGAAGGATCTCAACGACTCAATGAGAATAATGTATCTGAATGCAGTCATTTATCAGTTTGTTAAAATTAGGTGTCAAGTTGCTTGTAACAATTATTTGACGTTGCTTGGTAACTTTCTCTTTTCAAATTTACTAACATTTGGCCGGCCTCATGAATTCTTTTGGCGGGCCGTATGTAGACCGCGTGCCGTAGTTTTGCCGCCCCTGGTCTCGAATCTGATTTTTATTTACTATTTATTTGTTATTTGTTCCTCAATAGGAGTAGATAGATTCCTCTATCTCCCGATTCACACGTCTCTCCAGTCTTTTGAGAAGGGTTTTTTTCTCTTGTTTTCTGTTTAGTATTGTTTCTTTTTCTGGCTCTTTCTAAAGGTTCTTCATTCTCGTTGCACCTTAGTGGCATTATCGCCTTGCCTGTGCTGAACTGATTCAGAACTGGCAAAATAGATGTAGGCTATCTCTAGGCTTACAGGTCAGAGAAGCACCATTTCGAGAGTCTGTTACACAGAAGAACAATTCTGCCGTGAAGTCCAATGGAACGTACCCCTTCGTAAATGAACACCAAGGTAAGTGCATACATTTTTAACATCAATATAGCATATCAGGTCCCTGCTGTAAAAGTCTGAGCGAGTTGAAAAAAGCGAAACACATTAGAACATTTGATATAGTAATAACGACGAATTAGTGATAAGCTAGCGAGATTTCGTCTATGGTATAAGGAATGCAGGGTGGAAAGATCCATCACTCACAAGGCCGCTGTGTCAACAGGAATACCTTGATTTGGTTTTTGATTCCATATCCACAGCAAGCTAAAGGAAACCGAGGCTATCGGCATGCTGTGCGTTTGGTATCCCCAGCATTGTATGCAATTTAAGCCTGTCTCGTTTGTCTGTGTCCCAAAAACAATTTAAACCAGACGTTTATGGTCATGATGATTAATGAACTGTGGTCGGCCACTGCGCTGTCCAAAGTGGACGCTAATGCCTTCGATCGGGTATTCCTTGGTCAACACAGGACATCGGAGATCGACAGATGTCAAATGTCCGTACAATTTCAGAAACGGAATGTTTTATTTGTCTGGAATCTACTTTACTGCTTCATTCGAATTCCAATAACCCACGTTGCCTTCAGTAATTAGATGTGGATACGAACTTAGATTCCAAAGGAAAAAGATAATCAGGATGTACGAAGGTGATTTAGTATTGGTTGAGAAAATTGTGAGCCTACATGTAAAGAGAAAGGCTGGGATAAACACGCACACAAACACAAGTACAAACATACACACGCACACACATATATAATTGTGTATATATATATATATATATATATATATACGTATATATATATATATACATACATAGACACATATGCATATATATATATACGTATATATATATATACATATTTATGTGTGTATAAACATACATAGAGATCTATGTATATATATATATATATATATATATATATATATATATGAAGGGACAAACAGGCATGAGATAATGTAATGTATCCATATAGATATTGATAAGTGAACATAGATAATTAATAACCGTAGATAGATAGATAGATAGATAGATAGATAGATAGATAGAAAAAGAAAGAAAGAAAGAAAGAAAGAAAGAAAGAAAGAAAGAAAGAAAGAAAGAATAGATTAGATTTGTGTAGTTCGCGGTACAAACTTTCAGACAGGGAAACAAACAATAAGACAGACACAGAGATAAAATAATAGATAGATAGATAGATAGATAGATAGATAGATAGATAGATAGATAGATAAAGAAAAGAATATACATACGTAGTTCAGGATACAAACATTCAGACAGGGAAACAGGCAATAAGGCATACACACAGATAGATGGTTATATATATATATATATATATATATATATATATATATATATATATATATATATATATATATATATGAATCGATTGTCACAGACACAGAGATAGATAGATAGATAGATAGATAGATAGATAGATAGATAGATAGATAAAGAAAAAATATACATACGTAGTTTGGGATACAAACATTCAGACAGGGAAACAGGCAATAAGACATACACACAGAGAGATGGTTATATATATATATATATATATATATATATATATATATATATATATATGAATCGATTGTCACAGACACAGAGATAGATAGATAGATAGATAGATAGATAGATAGATAGATAGATAGATAGATAGATAGATAGATAAAGAAAGAAAGAAAGAACGAATATACATAGGTAGTTTGGAGTAAAAACATTCAGACAGGGAAACAGACAATAACACATACACATCGATAAAATGATAGATAGATAGATAGATAGATAGATAGATAGATAGATAGATAGATAGATATGTATGTATGTATGTATGGAGGTATGTAGAGTCTGATGAAAATGGATGGATATTTGTTCAGATTTCCATACCGATTTAATTAAATTATTCCACTTTTCAAAACATATTACATGCTCATGAATTTTAGAGCCTCGGAGAAACAATTTATTTTATCAGTCATGAAAATTTCATGAGACGGACGTGAACTTACAAGATGTAAATTAAAAAAAAAAATCCCTACAAAATGGCCTTTAAGTAAACCGGTAGAATAAAACTTATCAATTCTCCCGTTTCGCTCATTAAGGTGGACCTGTTGATAATAACAACAGGATATTGAATCCGATATAAAAGCAAAGAAATTCGATGACTGACAATGGAACAGGCAGACTGAGATATTTACAGACAGCTAGTGTCAGGTATTTGATGTTTAAGCAAGGTATTAGCATCATAATAGAGTGTGTGGAATTATTGATAAGATACTCCACACATATAGCCTGTAAATATCTTATATAGGTCAAAGAGTGCAACGCAGTTTTGTATAGAAAAGAAATTTGGTTTTAAAATCGATAGTTA
Source organism: Acanthosepion pharaonis (assembly GCA_903632075.3). Taxonomy (NCBI): domain Eukaryota; kingdom Metazoa; phylum Mollusca; class Cephalopoda; order Sepiida; family Sepiidae; genus Acanthosepion; species Acanthosepion pharaonis. The sequence continues at coordinate 1,537,314 of CAHIKZ030001824.1, read as the reverse complement.
GCTGCTGATATAATCTTAATAACATCAGATAGAAGGACGACGCTGTGTTGATGCTATATTACGAAAGGATAGTGGAATAAATCTTAGACAAGTTATGAATTGAGTGCCCGAAGTAAAGAAAAGAAAAATCTGAGAAAAAATACGGGTTTATCAGCAGAAGAGAGATTCAGTGAATTTTTATGGGTTATCAACATTTTACAGGTTATTTAAAGTAAGAAATATACTTTCAGAATGTAATCCAGAAAAGTATACGTTAAATCCAGAAATATACTTTTAGAATGTAATCCAGAAAAATATACGTTAAATCCAGAAATATACTTTTAGAATGTAATCCAGAAAAATATACGTTAAATCCAGAAATATACTTTTAGAATGTAATCCAGAAAAATATACGTTAAATCCAGAAATATATTTTTAGCATGTAATCCAGAAATATACTTTAAATCCAGAATTATATTTTTAGAATGTAACACAGAAATATACTTTTAGAATATTTCAGAAAAATACGTTAAATCCAGAAATAGACTTTTAGAATGAAATCCAGAAATCTACTTTAAACTCAGAAATCTACTTTTAGAATGTAATGCAGGAATATACTTTAAATCCAGAAATATACATTTAGAATGTAATCCAGAAATATACATTAAATCCAGAAATATACTTTTAGAATATTTCAGAAAAATACGTTAAATCCAGAAATATAGATTTAGAATGTAATCCAGAAATATGCTTTGAACTCAGAAATATGCTTTTAGAATGTAATCCAGAAATATACGTTAAATCCAGAAAAATAGATTTAGAATGTAATCCAGAAATATAATTTAAATCCAGAAACATATTTTTAGAAGGTAATTTATTTTTGAAATGATACATGTTTAGTGATATATGGATATCAGGAAAAGGAACAATCTAACATGTGAATAACAATTTTCAGACCAGGGTGAACGTTGCTTAACTTCTTTAATAGTACGGGAAGCGGTGTTTCAATGTGAAACGGCCGTAATTATTCAGAATATATGGATATCAGGAAAAGGAATAATCCAACATGTGAATAACAAATTAGAGACCAGGTTGAACGTTGCTTAACTTCGTTAATCGTACGAAAACCAGTGTTTCAATGTAAAATCCCCGTAAACTGTCATAAGTCAGAATATATGGTCGTTAGGAAAAGGAACAAAGGACCATGTGAATTACAAATTGAAGACCAGGATAGACGTTGCTTACTTTCAGTGATCACACGAGGACCCTTTTTTCAATATCCTCAAGGACACATGGTACAGTGGATAAAGTCGTTAATTAAATCCGTGTGACAGGACCTAAAGAGTGTGAGTTTAATACCTGGTTAATACCTGGTGAACTTGGAGAGGGGAATTAACAGGAGATAACTGATAACTGACATCCATTAGACATGTTACGTGGAACTAGAACAGTCTAACACAGAGAGCGAAATAAAGGGTTTAGTTCGACATTCCAACCACTTGAAGAAGGCCGGAGTGTACAACGGCCGAAACGTTGTGATAAATATAGCAGCAATGATGAGGATGATAGTTCGAACAATGTAAATTGTGCACACCTCCTTAATAGCTGCTGCGATATGTTAGTTATTAGATAAGTAAATTGAATAATTGACATATCTCAAAGCTAAAGCTCCCCTCTATCAATAGGGAAGGTTGATTTTTATTGGAGACCAGGCAGAACGTTGCTTAACTTAGTTAATCGTACGAGAACAAGTGTTTCAATGTAAAAGCCCCGTAAACTGTAAGCTGTCATAAGTCAGAATATATGGTCGTTAGGAAAAGGAACAAACGAACATGTCAATTACAAATTGAAAACCAAGACAGACGTTGCTTACCTTAAGTGATCACATGAGGATCGTTGTTTCAATGTGATATTCCCATATACAGTGTAACCCGGATATAAGAGACCCGGATATAAGAGAAACCCGGATATAAGAGAGATTTTCTCTGGTCCCAAATTAGAGACTGTGTTAATGTATATAAAATAGACCAAATCCGGATATAAGAGAAACCCGGATATAAGAGAGATTTTCTCTGGTCCCAAATTAGAGCCTATGTTAATGTATATAAAATAGACCAAACCCGGATATAAGAGAAACGCGGATATAAGAGACTTCTTCTCCGGTCCCGACAACTCTCTTATATCCGTGTTACACTGTAAATGATATACAGTGTAACCCAGATATAAGAGAAACCCGGATATAAGAGAAACCCGGATATAAGAGAAACCCGGATATAAGAGAGATTTTCTCTGGTCCCAAATTAGAGGCTGTGTTAATGTATATAAAATAAACCAAACCCGGATATAAGAGAAACCCGGATATAAGAGACTTCTTCTCCGGTCCCGACAACTCTCTTATACTGTACCTTGAATTGTAATAAGTCAGAATATATGGTTATCAGGAAAAGGAAAATCCTAACCTATATTTGGAGACCAGGCTGGGTGTTGCGTAACTTCGGAGATCCTAAGAAAAACAGTGTCTTGATATGATATTGCTATACACCGTGAATTGAAATACGTATAAATCAGAATTTATGGGTACTAGAAAAAAGGACAACACATAATGTGAATTAAAAATTGGAGACAAGTCTCCATGTTGCTTAACTTCTGTGATCTTATGAGAACCGGTGTTCCAATGTAATAATTCCGTAAAACATGAGTTTAAATAAAACTGAATATATGGTTGACGGTAAAGAAAGAACAGCCGAATATGTGAATAAAATATTGGAAACCAGGCCTGACGTTGATCAAATTCAATGTTCGTATGACGACCGGTGTCTCAAAGTGAAATTGCCGTAAAACCGTGGACTTTAATAAGTCAGAATACATGATGGTCAGTAAAAGGAAAATCCTTACATGTGTATAACAAATTAGACACCAGGCTGGATGTTGCTTAACTTCGGAGATCCTATGAGAAACAGAATTTTGATATGATATTGTTGTTACCGTGAAATACGTATAAATCTGAATATATGATAGTCAGTAAAAGGAACAGACCAAAATGTTACATAAGAAATTGGAGACAAGGCCCGACGTTGCTTAACTTCGTTGATCATACAAGTATCGGTATCACACTATGATTAATGACAATATTTTGACTGGAGATCTCATTTATAGGACGAAAAATATTTTTCATGTTAAAACAATGCGATATCATTAATTTTCTAGTTTGTGTTACTGATAGAGTTGTCAGATGTGAAATTGTATGCTTGGTTGGGATTAGTCGTTAGGTACAGATTTAGTTTTGTTTAACTTAAGTGTTGCTTTCATTTGATAAAGGAACTATTCGTTGAAATGAGTAGTACAGAGCAAGTCTTTACAGGTCAGATTTTTTTTTTAATCAGGGATATGACACTCTTTCAGAGAGAGGTGAGAATGACACCTGTGATAATCAGGTGAAATAATGCTGAGAAATGTTACACTGAAAGTTGATATGAACGATGCAAGGCCATAATTTTGATTTGCCCAACAGTAAGAAAAAAGCAGGGATTGAGTTTCTACATTATATTGATTTACTAAAGAGTAAACTTATTCAATAAAATTGACCATTAGCTTCACTCCGGACATCCAGACAACTTCGGAATCTCTTGCAACTCTTCTGGACGGTCTTTTTATTTAAGTTGATGAATCCTTCCTTTCAGTTCAAGGAACATTGTTGGTCTCTCCACCAACTGCGCCCCACACATACTAATCAAGGGGGTTGCAGTCTAGTGAGTTAGGTGGCCAGATGTAAGTAGTGAGTGATCGGAGAAATTGTCTGGCAGCCATGACTGTGTCCTCCTGCTTGTGTGGCATGGTGCACAGTCCTGTTACCAATTATAGATTCTTACAATAGCCACTTACTTGACCCGGGGCAGCACTACCACCTCAAAGTACTTGAAGTAGGTCTCCCTGTTGAGTCTGGGGCCCTGTGGGCAGGTGAATGAAGGCATAGCTTCGCTCTCACTAGTGGTAACGCCAAACCCCATGAAGTTGACTGGATATATCATCTAACTGTTTCCGAATGGCTTGCAATGTCCTCGGAATGACGCCCAAACACTCTGAAATGTTCGTACTGCAGCTTCCAGTACGAATGCTAAGCATGCCGTTTCCAAATCTTTGGCGGAGTGAATTGCGTCATGGTGCTCTTTTTTCTCGCAGACGGTGCCTAATTGTCCCTAATATACTGGGCGGTCGACAAAATCAAAGACAAACAAATCACTTATGTGAAATTAGAAAATATAAAATGGCGACAATTTATCCATCGCACACGCCACACAGGTATAAAAAAAAGACTTGAAGTGGACAGCATATTACAGGATAGTAGAAGAAATTAGCCCAGTCACGTTCATAATAAGAGATTACATAAGTGGGTCCACAAAGCGAGCATATGCTAATGATTTAAAATTAGCCGTATTAGAAAACTGCAATGTCCCAATGGTTAAAGGTATCAGATAAGTCATTTAGAAGAGCAAGGTGAGTTGAACCTCCTCTGAGCCCGGATTCAGTTGAAGATGTCCAAGTAGACAGTATATCCTATACCAGGGGTCGGGATGAGCGATCTCATTCTGGAGAGTCACAGAATTCTTTTCAACAGTATTCAGGCGTTAGGGAAACAAAGGATGAGATCCCATTGTAGGAATTACGAAGGGTAATGAAGCAAAAATCTAGGGCGGAACGTGAACTCCTATTAAAACATAGACTTAAAATTTATAGGCAAAACAAAGAGGATGGTTTCTCAAGACGGAGAAAAACTGTTAGTGAGGATGGACAAACAGAATGTATAACAAATTTGTATTATCTATGATAATAATAAAAATAATTATAATTGACCCAGTTATGTAGCGAAAAATCGTCAACGATTAGGATAATTCCTCCACTGATCATGCGTCCTGGGTATGACGATAAACTACATCCGCGTCCTGGGTAAGACGATAAACTACATCCGCGTCCTGGGTAAGACGATAAACTACATCCGCGCCCTGGGTATGACGATGAACTACATCCGCGTTCTGTGTATTGCGATGAACTACATCCGCGTCCTGGGTATGACGATAATCTACATCCGCGTCCTGGGTATGAAGATAAACTACATCCGCGTCCTGGGTATGACGATGAACTACATCCGCGTCCTGTGTATTGCGAGGAACTACATCCGCGTCCAGGGTATGAAGATAAACTACATCCGCGTCCTGGGTATGACGATAAACTACGTCCAACAACAAGGCTTCAGATAATGTTTTTGGAAAAATAATGTTGCCAGCTATACGTTTTTTGGAAAAAATAATGTTGCCAGCTATGTGTTTTTAAAACAATAATGTTGCCAGCTATGTTTTTTTTTGAAACAATAATGTTGCCAGCTATGCGTTTTTGAAAAAAATAATGTTGCCAGCTATATGTTTAATAGTACCGTATATTTAATATATGTATAGGTATATGTGTATGTATGTATATGTATATATATGTGTGTGTGCATGTATATATATATATATATATATATATATATATATATATATATATATATATATATATGCCTTAATTTGGCATTAAATGACCCACAGTGGTTGATATGCCATAAAACCCAACCAACCAACCATCCACTGATCATTTTCGAGCTTCCTATGAGTTGTACAGTTTGTGGAGATTCTTTTATGCTGCATCCTTAGGGCAGGTGGAAAGAAGAATTTCAGGTAAGAGAATCTTTCTTGACCTTGATCAGTGTCTCTCAGTTAGTATGTGGCCTTAACTGTGGTAACTAATAAAGAAATTCCCTGATATAAACTAGCAAGAAAATCATAAAATGTTAGCACCATAAAAATATTATATAAAAGAATTAACAAGTAAATTATAGACAATGGATAATATATTTTACTCTCACGGTAATTAACCAACAGATTTCCTTACGTGATTAATATTAATATTATTTTATCAGTAGTAATAGTGCCAGTCGTGTTCTTATTGCGTTTGACTGAAAACAAAATCAACAAGCCGACAAAGTTGTATAGACATAATGGAGAGAAAAGTTGAATACATCTGACCAATATAAGAACATTCACAAATGGAACAAGTGGACGTGATGTCCGTTAGTGGTGAGCAAACATCCACATTTATAACAGAATGACCTTTATAATTATTAGCAGTGAACATACATCCTCCTTTTATAACATTTTAAGAACTTCTTTAAAGAAATTAAAATGAACAGAGTAATTATGTTTAAGTTTTGATTTGCTTAATTTAAAATTATATGTTAGATTTTGAATGTAAATTTTGATTAAAACTCACCAAAAACATTTTCGACAAAAAGAAAGGGTTAATCATTTAAGAAAGAAAGGGTTAATCATTTAAGAAAGAAAGGGTTATTCATTTAAGAAGAATTTTGTTTGACCAAATATGCTGGAATCAAACTGTATGGTAAAGGAAATTTTACCAAATTCTAAATTATAGATTCAATTTTTTTTTGCACAAATATTGGGTTAATTAGCAGTATATGCACCAAAACCGCCAAATATTGAGAATGTACCATTCTGGTAGGAAATTGCCTGGTTATTTCGAAAATGGCATAAAAGCATTGCGCTCGATTGCCATTTAGAAATTATGGACAATGTAAGTTCGATCTCTTTCGCGTTTTCCGGCCGCCATTACTGGCGTTGTTATTTTAAAATACGCTTACTTTTATAATGAAGTTTTAAATGAATAGTATTTTTTATTGTCCTTAATAAATCTGCTTATAAGTAATGAAACAGAATCTCACCCTAAAATGTAATTTATGAAACCTTAAATCCAAGAAACTTTCATGACACATAAAAAAAGGAAACAATCTTTTTTTTATTTTTCAAGGAATTTTTTTTTTATTCTAATTGTCGGATTTAACGTTTTTTTTGCACATTATTTTGCGCGTTCATTTCAAACTTTATGCATTGCGCAGTAATCAAGAAAAGTGAAAGCTTCCGCGCCGCATGACGACTCGAGGCAAACGTTTATAAACAAAGCCAGTAATGGCGGACGTTCTCTGTACGTGAGGAGAAAGAAGTCGAATTTCCATTGCCCATAACTTCTAAAAAGCAATCGAGCACAATGTTTTAATGTCGTTATCGAAATACCCAGGCAATTTCACACGAGAATGGTACATTCTAAATACAGAGGGCTTTTGGTGCTTACACTGTAAATTAAACCGAAGGAATACAAACGTTATTTGGAAACAAATAAACTTTTGAAAAAATTGTGAAAAGAAATTGTTTTTGAGTACGTAACATTGATTAGTTTTGATGTGTGACTTTTTAAATTAAAACTATGTTTTCTCACTTACAAATTAGGTAAATGACAAGAAAGGTAAGGGAGGAATATTTACATTCTGACTAGTGTTAAAAGTTGACTGGCGATCTAATTTAAATTTCTAAAGAAATGTAACTTATTTTTCCTGTTATAAAAATGCGATACCATGAATCTTTTGGTTTGTGTCACTTATAATGTATAGTTTGAGAGGTAATATTGTGAACCTGGTTGGAATTAGTGCAGTTTTTGGTGTGTTTAAGTGTTATAGTGGAACACGCCCATTCGATAGTTAATAGACTCTCCCACTTATAATAAGTAGGAGTAAAAGCAATAGTCGCTCATTGAGTTGGTCAGTCAGTCGACTGGCTGATCGGTTGAACTCTCTGCCTTCGGGCGAGGAGGAACCCGAAAGAGGCTACGCCGAAGGGCGGATTCTCTTTCGGGGAGGTAAACCCACCCTGAACACGTTTATACGGGTTCAATGGGCATATTTTTAGCCGAGCCCACGGGCTCGGAGATCACACGTTAAACCGGCCTCGTGGAAGTGACTAAATATCGAGTCAGTCAGTCGATGTCGGACGACCATTAGTCGGATACTAAAGTATCAGCGATCACCACTAGATTTCTCTGCGTCATTACCTATTACATCAAGTTTCTAACGGTTTTGTACGTCGAACCTATTTTAGGACCGACTTAGTGAAATACAAGCCTCCACTGTGAAACTACTCTACAACACTTAACGATGAGGATTCGGACTCATACGGAGGAAAAAAATTCGTTCGCCATATACAACATTAAGTTACGACACTTACGATTCGACTACCAATCATATTTGGTTCTTACATGTACAATCAAGGCGTATGAAACAAGATCATTGGTCAAGTATTATTATTGGGTAAACAGTACTATTGCTGAAGCATTATTATTGGCTGACAAATCAGAGCAAATGCAGTTGGAGTTCGCATCCCCCAAAAAAGTAGTTGCCGAAAGAACAGAAGATCTAATTGGTCTCGCCCATAGGAGACTAACACTCTCCTTGTCGGATAAGCTTGGTGCTTCAATCATCTAAAAAATTGTTCTCTACGACGCTTTCTTTGAAACCATTCGATCAGCTGCTTTCATTTCACTAGATGCAAGACTCTAGGCTCTTTAGCCATAACTGTAGAGGCTTTTTATCCTCTTCTTCCGACCTCAAGAATTCCTTATACGGTGAAACTTCTTTAAATCGATTTTGTTTATGTATTCATGATCTTAATAATAGTACAGTTAGTATTTTTACACTTGGTAATGAGTGTTGTTGAAGTTAATTAAGTTTGCTGGCAACACACCTGGTTTTGTCTTTCACAGTACAGAGAGGAGACAAGTGTGATTTTCGGTAGGTCTTTACTGATATACGTTGCGGATAATGACGCACAACGTAGGGTAGGTGCAGAGCAGGTTCGTCGGAGAGGTACACGGACTAAAGTAAGTGTGGCATTCAACAGAGCACGCAACAACAAAGGCACACATGTGATCTGCAATAATCAGAATATATAGTTTTCAGGAAAAGGAACATCACAAAATGTTAATTACAAATTGGAAACCTGGATGTGACGTTGATTAACTTCAGTCAACTTCAATGGGATATTTCCGTAAACCGAGAAATGAAATAAGTCAGAAAATATGTTAGTCAAGAAAAAGAACAGCCCAACAGACGAATTAAAATTGAGGCTTTACTCGATGTTGCTAAGTTCATTAGTCCTAAGAGAATCGCTGTTTCAATGTGGTATTGCCGTAAACCGTGAATTGTAATTAGTCAACATACAGTAGCGTCCAAAACTAAGGGACAAAATTTTAAAACCTAATATTTGTTAGAAATAACAACTATGAAAAGCTGAAATTTTGACAACTGGTAGTCGTTATCATCCATAATAACATACTAAAATTTGAATCATTTGCAAAGGATAGAAAAAGAATTATAACAATTATTTATTTATTTTCAAATTTGAAACGTCCAAAAGTAAGGGACAAAATTGAGAAAAAACAATGTAAACGGCAAAAAAACAATAAAATACATGTACAATCAATATTTAGTAAATGAGCCCTTGCTCTCAATGACAGCTGCACATCTTCGACTACAAGAACGAATCAGTTCTTGACAATCCTCGATACTAATTTTAGACCATTCTTCTTGAAGCTTCACCCACAAATCCTCCGTGTTAGTGGGATTTCTTTCCATAACTTTCACTCCTAAGGTCTTCCAAAGATTTTCTATTGGATTTAAGTCAGGACTTTGCGGTTGCCAATCCATAATTTCCAAATCTTGCTCGCTAAGGTAACTCATTAACACCTTTGCCTTGTGACATGGGGCATTATCTTGCATAAAGGTAGCCCTATCTATACCTGAATTCTGTATGATTGGCACAGCATGATCTTGAACAATGTTTTTATAGATCTGCGCGTTTACACGAGTGTGTAACCGGACAAGAGGCGTTGTACCTTGGCTAGAAAACATTCCAAATACCATGGGGCTTCCGCCCCCAAACTTGACAGTTCTCTTAGTACACTTTGCACTTAATCTTTCACCAATACGTCTCTTTACATTGTTTTTTCCTTCATTTCCAAATAAATTAAACTTGCTTTCATCACTGAAAAATACTTTTGCCCAATTTTCATATGTCCAAATTACATACCTGTTTGCAAACTCTAATCTCTTCTGCTTATTCGAAACAAATATTAGGTTTTGTTGTCCCTTACTTTTGGACGCTACTGTATATGGTTTCAGGAAAAGGAATAGCCCAATAGGAGAATTACAAATTGAGACCAGGCTTGACGTTGCTTAATTTCGGTGAGCCCTAGAGAACCGCTGCTTCAATGTCGTATTGCCGTAAACCGTGAATTGTAATTATTCAACATATATGGTTTCAGGAAAAGGAATAGCCCAATAGGCGAATTACAAATTGAAACCAGGCTTGACGTTGCTTAACTTCGTTAACCTAGAGAGAACCGGTGTTTCAATGTAGTATTGCTGTAAACCGTGAATTGTAATTAGTCAATATATATGTTTTCAGGAAAAGAAACAGCCCAAAAGGCGAATTACAAATTGAGACCAGGCTCGTCGTTGCTTAACTTCGGTGAGCCCTAGAGAACCGCTGCTTCAATGTCGTATTGCCGTAAACGGTGAATTGTAATTATTCAACATATATGGTTTCAGGAAAAGGAATAGCCCAATAGGCGAATTACAACTTGAGACCAGGTTCGTCGTTGCTTAACTTCGGTGAGCCCTAGAGAACCGCTGCTTCAATGTCGTATTGCCGTAAACGGTGAATTGTAATTATTCAACATATATGGTTTCAGGAAAAGGAATAGCCCAATAGGCGAATTACAAATTGAGACCAGGCTTGACGTTGCTTAACTTCGTTAACCTAGAGAGAACCGGTGTTTCAATGTCGTATTGCCGTAAACCGTGAATTGTAATTATTCAACATATATGGTTTCAGGAAAAGGAATAGCCCAATAGGCGAATTACAAATTGAGACCAGGCTCGTCGTTGCTTAACTTCGGTGAGCCCTAGAGAACCGCTGCTTCAATGTCGTATTGCCGTAAACCGTGAATTGTAATTATTCAACATATATGGTTTCAGGAAAAGGAATAGCCCAATAGGCGAATTACAAATTGAAACCAGGCTTGACGTTGCTTAACTTCGTTAACCTAGAGAGAACCGGTGTTTCAATGTAGTATTGCTGTAAACCCTGAATTGTAATTAGTCAATATATATGTTTTCAGGAAAAGAAACAGCCCAAAAGGCGAATTACAAATTGAGACCAGGCTCGTCGTTGCTTAACTTCGGTGAGCCCTAGAGAACCGCTGCTTCAATGTCGTATTGCCGTAAACCGTGAATTGTAATTATTCAACATATATGGTTTCAGGAAAAGGAATAGCCCAATAGGCGAATTACAAATTGAGACCAGGCTCGTCGTTGCTTAACTTCGGTGAGCCCTAGAGAACCGCTGCTTCAATGTCGTATTGCCGTAAACGGTGAATTGTAATTATTCAACATATATGGTTTCAGGAAAAGGAATAGCCCAATAGGCAAATTACAAATTGAAACCAGGGTTTGACGTTGCTTAATCTCGTTAACCTAGAGAGAACCGGTGTTTCAATGTAGTATTGTAAAACCGTGAATTGTAATTAGTCAATATATATGTTTTCAAGAAATAGAACAGCCCAAAAGGCGAATCACAAATTGAGACCAGGCTCGTCGTTGCTTAACTTCGGTGAGCCCTAGAGAACCGCTGCTTCAATGTCGTATTGCCGTAAACCGTGAATTGTAATTATTCAACATATATGGTTTCAGGAAAAGGAATAGCCCAATAGGCGAATTACAAATTGAGATCAAGCTCGTCGTTGCTTAACTTCGGTGAGCCCTAGAGAACCGCTGCTTCAATGTCGTATTGCCGTAAACCGTGAATTGTAATTATTCAACATATATGGTTTCAGGAAAAGGAATAGCCCAATAGGCGAATTACAAATTGAGACCAGGCTTGACGTTGCTTAACTTCGTTAACCTAGAGAGAACCGGTGTTTCAATGTAGTATTGCTGTAAACCGTGAATTGTAATTAGTCAATATATATGTTTTCAAGAAATAGAACAGCCCAAAAGGCGAATCACAAATTGAGATTAGGCTCGTCGTTGCTTAACTTCGGTGAGCCCTAGAGAACCGCTGCTTCAATGTCGTATTGCCGTAAACGGTGAATTGTAATTATTCAACATATATGGTTTCAGGAAAAGGAATAGCCCAATAGGCGAATTACAAATTGAAACCAGGCTTGACGTTGCTTAACTTCGTTAACCTAGAGAGAACCGGTGTTTCAATGTAGTATTGCTGTAAACCGTGAATTGTAATTAGTCAATATATATGTTTTCAAGAAATAGAACAGCCCAAAAGGCGAATCACAAATTGAGACCAGGCTCGTCGTTGCTTAACTTCGGTGAGCCCTAGAGAACCGCTGCTTCAATGTCGTATTGCCGTAAACGGTGAATTGTAATTATTCAACATATATGGTTTCAGGAAAAGGAATAGCCCAATAGGCGAATTACAAATTGAGACCAGGCTTGACGTTGCTTAACTTCGTTAACCTAGAGAGAACCGCTGCTTCAATGTCGTATTGCCGTAAACCGTGAATTGTAATTAGTCAATATATATGTTTTCAAGAAATAGAACAGCCCAATAGGCGAATCACAAATTGAGACCAGGCTTGACGTTGCTTAACTTCGTTTATCCTAAGAGAATCGGTGTTTCGATGTGGTATTGCCGTAAGCTGTAAACTGAAAGAAGTATTCGTCAGAAAATACCGTTATCAGGAAAAAGGATCATCGGAACATGTGAATTACAAATTGGAGACCGGGATCACCGTTGCTTAACTTCTTTGATCATACGAAGACCGGTATTTTAATGTGATATTGCCGTATATTGTGTACTACATTAAGTTAAAATATATGGTTACCAGGAAAAGGAACAGGCCATCATTTTAATTACAAATTTGCTCGACGTTGCTTAACTTTAGTGAACGTACGCGATCTTGTGTTTCAACGTAATGGGATATATACAATAGTATATGACAGTGTAGCGTAAATCTCCTAATGTGCATAGGAAAAGCGAAACAGATTTTCAGAAATTAAAAAAAAAGCGCCTTAATACATAGGAAACTTACTTTACATCTAAGAAAAGAATAATATGTAATATCTAATCTCCCATAATCTAGTGAATGCTAGAGAATTTGCTCGTAGATGTACACACGAATCAAAGAATGCAGGGTACTTGAGTAAGGGCTAAGTCTTATGTGAGTAACCTATTAAATATATTTATGTCAAATGATTGCTGATCAAAAAGGAATGTTAAATGTTTAAAAGTTACCTAGAGTCAAAGAAAAATAGGAGGTTGTTGGTGAGCCATGTTTTCATTTGATCTCAAATGGTGAGAAGCACAATAGAATATACGAACAAGTTATCACACATCTGATAATAATATGATATATAAAATAAAATTTTGTGGAATTTTTACTTCTTATTAACTCAGGTCAAACAGTGAAACTGTTGTCTAACGTTATTGAAATTTTATTTCAGATTAGACACAACTTTTGAAATGGAATTCCAAGTAAATGAAAATGATCATGTTCGACATCTTCTTCTCTTTGCTTTTAATCAAGGTCAAAGAGTTGCTCAAGGCATTTGTTTGGTTTGTTTTGTTTTACGGCATATCAACCTCAATGGGTTATTTAATGCCGACAACGTTTTATTTTCTAGTATATTTTGTGTAGTCAAAAATCTATTTCTGGTAATATATATTCCTCAAAAATACAGAGCTAGTAATATTAATTGAAAAATTTATTTCTGGCAATAATATTTTACAAAGTATTTCTAGTATTAAAACCTATTTTTACAGTTTTATAATGCTTTTTACCTCAGTTTCGGGGTTAACTATTTGCCCATAGCTGGTATCCTAACAGGTGCTACCACCCCGGATCAGGGTTGACCTGGGAACACCAGCAATTAAGAGGTGGTTCGACGCTCATCAAAACCTGATCAGAGGCCCTGCTGCTGGACGTAGTTTATCATCTTACCCAGGACGCGGATGCAGTTTATCGTCATACCCAGGACGCTTACACAAGTTTGGGTGTTAGCTATTTGGCCATACCTGGGACCCTAACAGGCGCTACCACTCCGGATCAGGGTAGACCTGGGAACATCAGCATGTAAGAGGTGGTTCCACGCTCCTCAAAACCTCCTGATCAGAGGCCTTGCTGCTGGTCGTAGTTTATCGTCTTACCTAGGACGCGGATGCAGTTTATCGTCATACCTAGGACGCTTACACAAGTTTGGGTGTTAGCTATTTGGCCATAGTTGGGACCCTAAAAGGTGCTACCACTCCGGATCAGGGTAGACCTGGGAACATCAGCAATTAAGAGGTGGTTCCATGCTCCTCAAAACCTCCTGATCAGAGGCCTTGCTGTTGGACGTCGTTTATCGTCTTACTCTGGACGCGGATGTAGTTTAACGTCAAACCAAGGACTGTCAAGACATCTGTGCTCTGTATGGAGTTGAAACACGACAAAACAACCAAATGACCAATTCTTAGCTGAACGTTTAACAAGTGAACAAGCTGAAAGAAGCAATTCAATTGAAAAAGACCTGGCCTGTGATATCGGAAGGATTATTCAACGTGCCAATGCTCACCCAACGTTGCTAACACGATCAAACATGTGATTAAAGAGCTCCATAGGGAAGTTCTATCACAACCACCACATTCTCTTAATCTAGCCTCTCCAGCTTTTCGGTCGCTTTTTTTTACAATTTAAGGGGTGTTTCATTCAACAACAATGTGGCGTTTAAAAGGTGGCTTAATGGATTTTTCGAGGTAAAATCTTGTGATTTCTGTCTGTCGTCGAGGCATTGAATAATTAGTGGATCATAATCAGGAGGCCGGAATTAATGAAGGAGAATAAGTTGTTAAATGCTTCATCAGAACTATTAACAAATAATAAGTATTAAAATAAATTACAAAAAAAATATTGAGCAAATTTAAGTAAAAAAAAACTAATAAAATCTCTTTGAAACAGGCAGCTAAACGCAGCTAGATCGACTAAAGTTAACAGTTTATCTGTCTATATTTCTGAGACAGGGTATTGTGTCCCCGTAGATAAATAAAGGTTTCGGTTCGAAATTCTACCTATATAACCTGAAGAAGGTCGGATCATACAAAGGCCGAAAGGTCGTGAATATGACATTAAATATGAGGACAACAGTCCGAACAATGTAAATTGTGTAAATGGTTACAATACCTCACCTCAGAAATAGACAAATTCCGAAGAAACCCGGATCTTACAACGGCCAAAGTGTTCTAAAGAAGGCCGGAGCGTATGGCGGCCGAAACGCTGTGAATATGACAATAAAGATTAGGACAACAGTCCAAACAGTGTAAAGAGTGTAAATATTTGCAATACTTCATCTCACAAATATAGACAGATTTTAAAGAAGGCCGGAGCCTGCAACGGCCGAAATGTCCTGAATTCATATTCTGTCTGTCGTCGAGGCATTGAATAATTAGTGGATCATAGACAATAAAGACGAGGACCACAGTCAGAACAAAGTAAATAGAGTAAATAGTTACAATACATTATCTCAGAAATATAAACATACACTGAAGTAGGCCGGAGAGTACAACGGCCGAAACGTTACGAATAGGACAATAAAGATTAGGACAAGTCCGAACAATGTAAAGTGAATAAATATTTAACAGTTTATGTTGGAATCTTATCCCAAAAAGCCATTCCTTTAGGCAAACCTAAAAGTTTTCATCCCTGTTAACTTCTGTCATTTGCTTAAATATACCATTTCCTCACTTTGTTCATATTTTAGCCTCCTTTCCGTTCTTCTCCCGGGAGTCAGGGCGCTTTCTTAAATATTTAGCCAGACAAATCAATAACTTGCAGACAGATTGCAGTTTGTTTCCAGTCAAATGCTTGTGGTTTAAAAATTGCTCATCGACCAGATGGTTACCCACGAATGGAAAACAAAACACTTTCTATCAGTAAACCAGATTTTGTTCTTGTGTTGTAACCTACTGCTATAAACGAACGCAGTTTAGCTGAGCCGGAGGTGAGAGTTACACAGTCTAGCGGCTGTGCTCCCTGTCCGTTCTCCGATGCCCGCTTTGTCCCTCAGTCTACCTTTCCACTGGGTAATCAGTTTTATAGATAACAATTTTCGTCAGTAGACAAACATAGGGAAAGGGGAAAAAGAAAGAAAGAGAAGCATAGATATCGGAGGTGGACAAGCAACATGAAATGACATAGTAAAAGAAGCGTGGGAGAGAGTGAGTGAGTGAGTGAGTGAGAGTGCGAGAAAAGGGAAGGGAACGTTGGAGATATATAGAGAAAACTGAAGACAGAAATGGATGAGGAGAGTAAAAGAAAAAGTAAAAAAAAGCCAAGAAAAAAGAGAGAGTAAGTGTTGTGTTACAGCTCCCACCAGACACCAGGTTCAATGACAGGTTGCAGTTCATTCTAAAAAAACGGATGTGGCTTAAAAATAACCCTTCCGCCAAATCATTACTTACCAGTAAAAAACAAAACAATTCCTAGCAGTAAACCAGATTGTATTCCTGGCTTGTAAACTACTGTTATAAGCGAGCGAAATATAGCTGAGCCGTAGGTGTACAGTCTATCGGCTGTGTTCCCTGTCCGTTCTCCGATGCACGCTTTGTCCCTGTGTTTGCATTTTTGCGGGATGATCCGCTATATAGATAACAATTTTTTGTCTAGTCATCTTCATCTAAAACAAGCAATTTATCTTCCTTCCGTGACTTTCTCTCTGCCCGAGCCTCTTGCTCTGTACAATGAAATTGACTTTACTTACCGATAATCATAGGTCGAAAGTAAATGTTCCGTATCCATTTTTGTGACAGGTCCTGCTGTTTTCAATTTAACAAGATCTAGATTAACTCATATTGCTACAGTATACAGCATTGTTATTGCTTTGTTTATCCATCAAAAACCCGTAAACTGTAAGCGCAGACTGTATAATATTAACTGTAAAAATAAAAAATCAGATATTGGCGTTCTTCAACTTAAATTGTTTTGGAGTATTGTTCATATCCAGGTTATTGTAGATTTTTTTATATAGACAAAACGATTCGGCCAATACACTCTGGCCATCCTCAGATGCCAAATACAAATATATATATATATATATATATATATATATATATATATATAGCATAATGAGAAGCCACGTATACTTTCTTAATATGTATATTTAGAAAAAGTTGCAAATTAAAAAAAATAATATTGTTTTATTTTATGAAAGTATTTATTTATTTATATATATATTTGATATTTCAAATTGTCCTCAATTTTTCAGCAGAAATAACTGTTTATTACAAATAAATTAAAATTACTGTTTGTTAGCAAGTAGCGTCCTTCGCGAGACGCGGACGTCACGTGATATGGAATTATGAGCTATTTAAATCCTTATCATATAACGGATTATACAGGTTTCTTACAGTACCGAAGTGTTCTCAAGCACCCTAGTCTAAATAATGACCGGGTTTGTCGCTTCTTAACTCCTGTGAATGAAAGAGAACCTATTTTTTTTCAGTTTGATTAGGCCGTACAGGAACCGTCATATAAGTCCAAGGTCAATCTATATCTATCCTACACGTTCTTATAATACACTTTTCTGTCTTTTTTTCTTTCTCTTTTACACTCTCTTACAAAAATCCCATTCGGTAACCTTCTACCTTGAGGGGCTCATAGGGCTTTTATTGTGTGGACGAACAGAAAAAAAAAATCCTGAGTAGAAACGGCACGTAAGTGAAAAAAAATACTGTTTGCCGAAATCCAATTTCTGAAATAGTAAAATACACAACAGAATCCCACATATTAGCCAAAAAGAAAATATCTGATGATGGTCAGCGGGTATTAGCCGAAACGTATCAATAATAATATCTAAAGTAATAAAAATAAAGTTTTATTGTCAATATCTCATCGCAAAAGGAAATTACTGCTGTTATTATTGAGAAATCCAATATGTTGGCATGCCCACTGTTCGGAATTGATCGATTGATTTTTTTACGGCTTATCAACTAGTTGCGGTTTATTTAAATCCGAAAAACTTAGTGGACTGTAGGAGGTTGCTTACCATAATCAGTGCTCCTAACTAAATACTGACCGTAGGGTATCTCAACGTATAATGTAAATACGTAATGGTTAGCAAGCTGGTATTATGAGATAAATTATGACAGAGTAGTGAGTTCGTTTCTCACTGGGTGTTCCATTCTTTCGGCTACACT
The DNA here is from genome assembly GCA_903632075.3 of Acanthosepion pharaonis. NCBI lineage: Eukaryota > Metazoa > Mollusca > Cephalopoda > Sepiida > Sepiidae > Acanthosepion > Acanthosepion pharaonis. The sequence continues at coordinate 1,519,213 of CAHIKZ030001824.1, read as the reverse complement.
TAGACAATCACCCCATCCCACTACTGAGAGGGCTCGACGCAGCTGAAATACTGTGATCGATCGGGAACCTTTGTATTGTTCAGCGTGATTTGAGCGAAGACTTTCGTTCAAGTAATGTGATTTTAGATATACTTCATTGATAAATACATTTGGTAAAATTTCAAAATTACCTTGGATGTCCCCTTCTGCACTGCCAGTAAAATAAGTTGAAAAAAGAAGGTTCTGAAAGAAGAAGAAAACAGATTCGCCCTGATCTCGTTATGGAACGGAACTATGATCGAAAGCTCTGGGTAAAAAAATTAAAAAAAAAACAAAACAAAAACGTTTGGACAATGTCACCTTTTATTGGATCACGACAATCTTTTACTTATCGGGTCTTTTGAGGGAAATTTTTATTGTTAATTAGGGAACTCAAGTTAAAAGGCTTCTGATTGAGTTTGTTGTAAGTGATCGGGAAAAGGGTTTGGTTCCTCTTCTTTTTTTCTTCTTCTTTGTATCGTTTCCTTCTACAAGACGAGCGATCATGGCCTCTTCACAACTTCCATTCCGTTGCCGCTTTTAGAAATATATTGTTTTATAATTATCTTTCTTAATCCCTGTCTTGCCAACCATTTACACGGTTTCGTTAGATAGGCTATTAGCTGTCTTTCTCCGTTACTCTTGTCTTCAATGTGTATCCTGTGCGTGTCAAATTCTCCGCGCCTTCTTTTCTTCATCATGCCCCCTATTAATTTCAACTGTCTTTTTAGGATTCTAAATTCAACTGTTTTTTCTTTCCGATCTCTTCCAAACGTTGTCGTTACCCTCACAGTACTCTCGGCCTTCTGTTACCTCAAATTTCATCTTCTTCTGTGTGGAGGTTGTTCAAAAGAACGTTTCATTATCGCTTCGTGGGCTCTACATCTCTCTCTCTCTCTCTCTTTCTCTCTCTATCACACACACACACTCATTGTAAATTTACGCTATTACCCTCACTTGTCCGAACCCTCGACGATTAAATAAATATAGGGAGCAATCTATGTCATTCAGTCTCTTTAAATGTCAGGCTTCAATCTGTTACCGTATTGAACAAATATGGGAATTCCGCAAACATGGTCCAGTGGTGTTGGTTAGATCCAGTGACTAGAACCAATGTGTTGTGAGTTCAATACTAGGCCACAGTAGTGGTGGACCAAAACTTGCAGAATTGAGTTAAAGGAAATATAACTGAGACATCCGGAATAGGTATGGCACGTGGAACGAGAAAAGTCTACCTCCATGGCGGAAATAAAGGGTTCGGTTCGAATTTACAATCACCCGAAGAAGGCCGAAGCGTACAACGGCGCAAATGATGTGAATAGTGCAATGAAAATTAGGATAATGGTCCGGATAATATAAATAATGCAAGTAAACATAATACATCATCTCAGAGACGTAGAGAGGTATTGATGAAAAATTCCAATCACCTGAAGAAGGCCGGATCGTATAATGGTCGAAACGTTGTAAATATGGCAATGAAGATAAGGATAACGATCCGAGTAATGCAAATGATGCAAACAATGTTTTTCTTTGGTTGATTAATTTTTATTTTACTATTTATGAACTCTTCGTGGTTTATTTTATGATGAAATATATTTTATATTACAAGAATAATTTTTATTTTGCGAGTGAATATTTTTGGGTAGAAAACAATCTTTCTTTATCTCTCTCTCTCTCTCTCTCTCTATATATATATATATATATATATATATATATATATATATATATATATATATATATATATATAAACACACGCATATATATATATATATATATATATATATTAAGATATGTTATGTTTATACATTCTTTTTATAGATACAAATATTTAAGTAAATGCTCTGTTTATAATAAACAGTATTAAACAACATTTACCGGCCTGAATGTCCGAGAAATTTTCATAGAAAATATTCGTCCTCCGACAGGATTCGAATCTGTATCCTATACGGAACCGTTATATAGCCTGACGTGCCTTTTAACCGATTCGGACACAGAGGATCGTTCGGTTAGTAAGGTCGAATTTACTGTTTTTTAAACTTCAATCATCCATGAATCTCTCACGTACATTCATATCTGCTCATGGCGCATCAAATGTAAACAAATGACGTCACACATTATGAAATGGACAAAGTCCGACTATTATTTAAGACATTTTATGTTTATACATTCTTTTGTAGATACAAATATTTAAGTAAATGCTCTGTTTATAATATATATATATATATATATATATATATATATGTATATTTATTAAAGACATAGAAAATTTTCGTTCTTTGACAGGATTCGAACCTGCATCCTATACGGAACCGTCATATACGCTGACGTGCCTTTACCGCTTGAGCTACAAAGAACCAATCGGTAGACAAGGTCGAATTTACTGCTTATAAACTCCAACTTTCCATGAATCTCGTACATTCATAACTGCTCTGGCGTATCGAATGTAAACAAATGACGTCATATATTAAGAAATGGACAAGGTCCGACAATTTATTTATTAAAGACATATTTTTTTTATGTTTAACGTTGTTATTTTATAGATACAAGTATTTAAGCAAAAAAAAAAAATGTCTACCGATTGGTTCTTTGTAGCTCAAGCGGTAAAGGCACGTCAGCGTATATGACGGTTCCGTATAGGATGCAGGTTCGAATCCTGTCAAAGAACGAAAATTTTCTATGAAAAATTTCTCGGACATTCAGGCCGGTAAATGTTATTTAATACTGTTTATCATAAACAGAGCATTTGCTTAAATACTTGTATCTATAAAATAACAACGTTAAACATAAAAAAAAAAAATATGTCTTTAATAAATAAATTGTCGGACCTTGTCCATTTCTTAATATATATGTATATATATATATATATATATATATATATAACCTACTATTTAACCAATAGTTGTGGCGGAGAAGAGAGGGTTTCATTTATATCCAAAGGGTATTTGCACCTAAGTTAATGTAACGGACTCGACTGGAATTCGAACCCACCTCTCCAATTTCTCATTATGATTCGCATTATGCCACCCACGCATCCTGTCTGTAGAGAAAATTCACTGCGAAGAAACCAACAAAAAATCTCACGCCCACACTTCATCGACAATAACTATCGAACGCGAGTGCGGTATCCCCCCCCCAATTTTGAAAAGACGAAATCTGCATTGCATAGTACAAATCGATACTATGCGAAGCCAAGCAAATATATGTATTGGACTACACATATTTCTCAAGAATATTGGCTTCTTTTGCGAAGATACATGGATTACCAATGTAACGTTCTAGAATTTTTGACAAAGTTTGATTTCGTCGTCACGTTAACTGATAGGCTTATATCGAAAGCTACGCGACAAGGATACTTCAAACCCTTTTTTGACCAAATTTCAATATTCCACTTTTAAATCCCGTGTCTCTCAGCCTGTTAAAATCGGCGAGAAATATTTGAATTAAAAGATCATTGTATCAGTCTTTCTACCCTAGAGAAGTATAACGTAATACAGATTCAATTCCAACTGAGAGGTCCAATTACTTTAACACTAGCATGACCAGCTTCTTTGACATCTTTATTGACATTACGCCGTGAAGCAGCCATCTTTAAAATATTCAATATTCAAGTCAGGAATAACAAGTCTGAAAAAGAAATTCACAAATATTAGTATACCTCATACTGAAAGAAAGTGATTATTATATATATATATATATATATATATATATATATATATATATATATATATATATATATTATGTGTGTGTGTGTATAGATAGATAGATAAATAGATAGATAGGGTACATAAACACAAGTATTATTGCTTGTGAGAAATGTTTCAATGCATTTACTCTATAAATAAATAGCCTAAGTGTCAAAAAACGACACCTCGGCCATTCAAGGTAAAACCTCAAATATCAGCTATTACACTGAATATATTTTAAAGAATTAAGTCTGTTCAGCATCTTTGCCAAAATTCAATAATTGTCCATAAGCCTCAGCATCGAACCAAAACTAGTTATTCCATAGTAATTTGTTGAAAATTTGAAGGTGTCGAAAACGACACCTCGGCCATCCTAGTGTTAATAAGACTATCTATACAGGGGGTCCTCGACTTACGTCGGAGATCCGTTACTACGGTGCGACATAACCTGATTTTCGGCGTACGTCCATACTAACATACACAAGCACCCACGAGTTTTGCTTTACGCTTGGGAGCCATAATGAAGGTCAGAATCTTCCCGCAAAACATAACAACCGATAGATAGCAAATGTAGCACAATCCAATATGGCGTAGAGCCAATGGTTAAGCAACGCCTTCTTCCTCATATAGCAACGCGCGACGACGTATTATATTATGGGAGATGACACCGTAACCACGAAACACTGTACGTAAACTGAGGACGTTCTGTATGTAGGACGGTTGATATCTAATTTCATAGAAAATACATAAAATTATCATACCCTCGATAAGCAGATTTACATGTGAGAAACACTGCTTCTGAAGATAAGTGGATGAATGTTGCATCTATTTTTTATATGCTAGTAATGCTATATTTGTTTTTAAAGAGATCACTTTGTTTATACTGTCAAACCTCCTTCAACGTCTAATTTTCTAGTAATTAAAGCTCGACGTGTTATTTTAATAACAATCCCTTTGCAGTGAATGCTAAAAAAAATTGAGATGCAGTAATTAAGGTTAATGGAAGATGTTTTGTAGAAAGGAAAATTTAATTATAAAATGATTTTTTTTTCTTTTTGTCATAATAAAATTTCTAATATTTTTGAATTAAAACAATTATTATGGCAAAAAGAAAAAAAAAGCATTTTATAATTAAATTTGGCTTTCTACAAAATATCTTCTATGTATCCATGTATTACTTTTTTTAACATTGTATAATAATTTCTCTTATTTAAAGTACAAGGAGTATCCAAAATGTTTTGAATGTAGCGTATATATATATATATATATATATATATATATATATATATATATATGTGTGTGTGTGTGTGTGTGTGTGTGTGTGTGTGTGTGTGTGTATTAACAAAGAAAGAGAAAGAACAGTCAGTTTTAGCATCCAGAATTTTCATCAAAAGTTACCCAACATCGCTTGATAATTAAACTGATTTAAGATATGAAACATAGAAATTTCCGTGATTTAAAATATTGTTTTTACATAAACCGGACGGATTTGGTATTAGTCAGAGTTCATACCCCTAAGCCATCATGAAGAGTGATGTATTAGCGCAGACAGTAGCTGTTTATAGAATTTCCCCCATCTCTCAACAGTGCTCAACCGAAAGATTTTCGAGAGAGTTATAATATCATTCGCATATAGGCTTGTTTCGAAGTATCACAGCTCATCAGTGCGACTAGACATCCGATTTGGTATCAGTCGGAGTTTCAACCTCTAAACCATCAGCACTTCTGCAGAGAGAAAGGCGAATTCTAGCGTATAAGTTTTTACGAATGTTTACAATCGCCAAACAGCCATAACGCACAATTCATTTTCAATGAAGAGCGTTGCGTTCGCGGAGACGACTGCTGTTTAGAATTACCCTATCTCTTAACAGTGCTCAAAAGAACACACACACACACACACATATATATATATAATGAATATACATATATATATATATATATTTATACACACACACATATATATATATATATATATATCACCCTCCCTGTTAGATTACAAAAATTACACTACCCATCAAATTCTAATCCCATTTTCCCTTTCATTTCGTTGTTGGAAGTGTTACCTGAAGAACCCGGAGTCCTTCAAAAAGGATTTTGGTGAAATAAAGTATTGTAATGGTACCTTAAAGTGGTTTGTTTTTTCATTATATATATATATATATATATATATATATATATATAAAGAAGACGTTTTCCAATCTGTCAGTAAATGCAGGGTGCGATGGGTGAATTGTCGACATTTTATATTTTTTATTTCACGCATGCGCATTGCTTGTTTTAGTTTTTGTCAATTGCACATTATAGTAGAAACAGTTGGGCTACGTCTTTGGGAGAAAAGAAGACCAAGACGCAATTCACTGCGCCAGAAAATTGGAAACAGTATGGTTTAATGCGTGTTATTCGCGCCGGGAGTTTCAATATGAACATTTCCGAGTATTTGGGTGTCAATCTGAGGATAGTGTAGATCATTCAGAAGCACCAGATGGTAGACATTTAACTGTCGTCCAAATTTCTTATCAGCAGACATCGAAATTGATTCAAATGTAATCGTTACATTTTATCTAAATGGAAAAATTAACCCTAGAATCAGTTACTCTTCTGGAGGTTAGCATCGGCCATGCTGATGGAAATCAAAAAGAATTCTCTAAAACAATTTAAAAAGAATAGTTTCATTCTGGTGGTGGCAGAATTAACAAGCAATTTCCTGTCCCTGTTAACAATAAATTGAAGGTAATTTTTTTCGATCAAGTGTCAAAGAATACCCTATCGGACCTATCAGTGTTACAATTAAGGTAGGAGTAAATAGTTGAGTCATCAGGATAGATATCAAGTCGAGACTTGATTATAAAAGAGACGTCAATGATTGAAATAGGGACAATGTAGGTCCAATGTTAGAGGATTGAGAAATACACGCATTAATGTAAAATGATCTAGAAGAGTAGCCATTCAAAATGACTTTAGTTGATGAATCAAATTAAAAGTTTGTCAAAAAATAATATAACCTTTTAAATGTTGAAGAAGACAAGCATACCAAAACCTGTCAATCGTCTTCGAGATATATACAAAGAAAAAAAAAAGAAATTAGAAATGCAAACGGTTCGTTTTGGAACCCAAACATTTGACATGCATTTCTTTCTAATTTTTTGCTGATCTACATGTATTAGAATATTGAGGTCGGTGTGTATTTATTTCATTTTATTTTTTGAAAAAAAATCTTTCAAATATCTTTAAAAAATCTTATATTTTTTCTTTGAAAAGTTTAGCAACGTATTCTAAAAAGATTTCAAAATACACCTAGAGAAAATAACTTCTGTCAGCCAGATAGGCTTATGACCATATGTTGTGGGATGGTTTCACAGTGGAGCCTTGTATTTATACTAAGTCGGTCCTAAAATAGGTTCGACGTACAAAATGTTAGGAACTTGATAAAATAGATAATGACGCAGAGTAATCTAGTTGTGGTCGCTGATACTTTAGTATCCGACTAACGGTCATCAGGCATCGACTGACTGACCGACCCAATGAGCGACTCACTCGTTACCCTTACTACTCCTACTTATTATGGGTAGGAGAATCTATTAACTATAGAATAGGTGTATTCCACTATAACACGATATCACGTTGAAACACCGATTCACGTACGATCGCAGATGTTAAGCTAACGTCGAGCCTTTCAGTAACGAGATGAGAAAACGTTTGGGAATACAAGGTGCTGTAAGCTTGGATGTAAAGATTGTGGAATTCATAATGACTAATAATTTTTAATCGAAGAGCCGAGTTCTAATTCTGGTTGGGTTCGTTATATTCACTCACGCGCAAATAACTTTCGGAAAGGTATGACTTCACCTCTTCGACTATTTTAATTAGCAAGCTATTTATCAATTAACGAGGACAGATAAAGCGTAGTCTTTGTCTTGAAGAGGCTAAGACTACAGGGAAGCGGGAAACACCCAACCGAGAATGGGTTAAAAAATAGGAGGTTTTCTTCTCAAACTCGCAACACAGACGAAATGGCTGCGCGTAAGTAGGATCGGGTGTCCCAGCCGCAGGGATTTGGACTGATGGATCTAAAAAATGGAGTAGCTCATTCCAATATTTAACATGGAAACTATCAGTAGCGACAGGCTTGCTTGTAAGCCTGAGTCTGTGGAAAAGAGGCCATACAATGGAAATTAAATCTTCGCCAACATGACTGCGTAAATGAAAATGAATATATATATATATATATATATATATATATATATATATATATTCAATTAACTGCACCAAATTAAATGATCTTGATGTTGGGATATATATTCATGGATCATTTCTCATTGTTTTTTTTTTCTAACCTTTTTTTTTACTTTATGTGATTGGTTTCATTGATCAAACATTTATATCGTTTTCACTTCTTTAAACTTTCTTTTTTTTATGTCCAGTTGCAATCGCTGAGAAATGAAATTGTCCCACGCTCGTCTGACACATCTATCTATCTATCTATCTATCTATCTATCTATCTATCTATCTATCTATCTATCTATCTATTGTTATTTTTTCTTTGAGTTTGTTTTTACCATACCCAAGAGAATCGCTACTTAAAACTCAGTAATTACATTCATACAGTACATGTCAAAATTCCGAAACTTTCCAAGCGACAGAAGGGCAGCTCAAAATTGCACAGACGCATCAAACGTACAGAGCAATCAATTTGGATTTCGAAATATCGTAATGCTATTTCACTTGATTAGTTATGTGAGTTTCTTTTATTTAACCAGAATATATAGCATCATTCAGTTATTTATTCTTTAGCTTGTTCCGTTAATCAGGACACGTATCTTATGAGATAGAGTCAGTTCTAATCCAAAATTATAGCTCATTTAATCAAAAGTCTCGTCATAGCTTTGTTTTGGAGATCGGTTTCAATGAGAGCTGGATTTAAGAAGATATTATATGGTGTAAATATCATATCATCAAGAATTATTATCTCTTATAGAGTCAAGATGAGTTGAATTTCAAAGATAAAATATTTATTTAAAAATTTTCTGCATTTTACAGATTGGTCATTTCCTTTGTCCTCTTTTTTCACTTTTAGCTTAATTGCATGTATTTGGATGGTTATTTACTTTTGGTGATTCAGAAATTATTATATTTTCAATACATTAAACGCTTGCTACTAGAAAAGTTGTTTCACTGTATTGTGCGAGACAATCTTTCACGCCCGAATCTATCTTTAAATTTATAAGTCTACCATTTGTCCATGCTTTGTATACTGCTGCCACATATGGTTTGGCGCTGATTAGTATATATTTAGAGATTCTTGATAAAATCCAAAGAATAATTTATAATGTCATTAGTCCTGCCCTCACATCTCGGCTTCAGTCCCTTTCCTGCCCGCATAATGTACTTCCCCAGTATCTTATCTATAACGTCTCTATAAGTTGTTTCACAGTATTGTACGAGGCTATCTTTTTATATATTTAGAGATTCTTGATAAAATCCAAAGAATAATTTATAATGTCATTAGTCCTACCCTCACGTCTTGGCTTCAGTCCCTTTCCTGCTGGCATAATTTACTTCCCCAGTATCTTTTTTTTATAACTTCATTCATGGCAGTTGTTCTGATGAACTCCCCATTATGGCCGCTGAGCATCTATTAATTTAAGCACAGTACAAGTATCATCATCAATTTACAGTTGAAATATTTAGATCTAGCAGTTTCTTTTCGTGGACTTCTCGCTTACGGGACTCATTTCCAACTTCTAGCTTACCAATCAAATTCGGTCTTTAAAAATCCAAATGCAATGTTAACTGTTATCGTCTGATTTCTTAACTGTTGTACTTTTATTGTTCTCTCCCCTTATTAAAATTTTATGTTTCTTATATTCTTCCATACACAGTAAACACTTTAATTTTAGTGGCTTTACTGCCTCGTTTGGGATGAAATGATTTAAAAATGACAAAGTCATGCACAATTCTAGAGTATGATGTAGCCAAGATTTTTCCTAAATTAAAAAAAACAGATTTTACAATTACAAAAAAATATTCCTCTCTAAAACATATAAATAAAGTCACACAAATTTCATGATTGTGCAAAACCTATATTTTTTTTACAGCTTAAAATAAATTTTACAAACACAGTTATGAATATTTTTGTAGTTCTTTCGTCAGATGTATCTCCATATACCTTTTTGGGGTCTGTTAGAATTTGTCCATATCATTGACCGTATATTCTTTCAATATATTGAAGATGTCGTAGTAATATAACATCACAACACAAAATTAACGGACTTCCTGAAAGAAAAAAACAGAAAAATCGATATAGAGTTCGATATCACAGATTATAAAGAAACAACACATTTTTTTTTTACAAATCAAAAAAAAAATATTTGGAATTAGTTAAAATCGAAATGATATAACCATGTAGTTTGCGTAAAACAATGAAGCGCTCAGCCTGCCACGACAACCGAGCTACAACTACGCCGCTATGAGTGCTACACGGTGTCCGCGAAGTAGTGGAAGACTAATGGGATGAAGCAAACAATCAAATTGCAAACTAGGAATTATGATTACTTAAAAAAAAATGACGGATTACAAAACACCCTATGTGACTAACGCATGGCTAACGTGTATGAAGATTCGTGAAGCTAAGGTAAATGTTGCTCTTTTCGTTTCACCTCAAGCAAGGCTATAATGCCGCTTCTACACAGTGGGTGAAGGGCGTTACAGGGAGTGAAACGGAAAGAGAATGAGAAGACTGAAAATGTAGGGGTTTGAGAAAAGGACAAAAGATGAACGGGGTTCAAGTAGAAGAAGATGCTGATTAACGTTGCATTTAAATTTTTGAAGATGGTATTTATCAGGGAAGAAATGAAACGGGACAGACGTCCACAAGCAGGAAGTGTGAGAAAATAAACTGTTGGAGTCGAGCATTTTTCTATTTCAACTGCAAAAGGATGGCACCGAGATGTCAATCTAATAGTACGATTAAATTCATGCATTCGGGGCCCCAGGGAAGAAAGTTCCTTAGAGAAGTTGCCATGAAAACGTTTGTAGAAAAGACAGAGGGAAGCCACGTTACATCGGTGAAAAAGTGACTGAATTGAGATGCGTGGTCAGTATCAATGACATTACAGATCTTCTTTTGGCTATTAAATGAATAAAATAACATAGAATAAAACGATGCCAGGTTGGGGTGGGGAGGATAGAAGGAACTCATTTAATCGTGCCGGCACTTGTATATATTGTACAACATGGCCATAACCAGTGGTTTTTATCGAGCACTACTCGTTATCAATTAAACATATCTAAAATCGCTTTTTTTATTGACAAAGTTTCCATGAACTACTATGGATTTAAAAAAGAAGGATTCAAATCAGATAACTATTTTGAGTTTATCTTTTCAATTACACTGATCGATTGTAAATAGTATTTGTCGAAAAGTCTACCTCTATCTTCAAAAAATAGAAAGGACGCCTAAAATGCTCAGGTATATTTACCCGGCCTCCACACTAAGGCTGGGCATGACAGAAGGTCGTTTTAATGTGCCGACATATTTATGCATATGTGCCAAGGACAAAAAATTACATTTGACCAGCCGCCATGATCTGTATTACACCGACCCAACCTCTTTAGTGCAATGAAGAAGGTGCGGCCGTAAGGTTGAAATCTCCGGAGCTTAGCAAATTCTTCAATCTAAAATGAGGATAAGCATAGCTCGAATTAGAGCACAGGCGTCGTTAACAATTGCGGGGTTGCGAAAATGTTTCTCTTCGCGAAGATGCAGAATAAATAAGTGGTTAACAATAGTATTCGCTTAGTCTATTATCAGGACCCCTTATAAGCCCAAAGCTCAAACATATTTTAACCAGCTGGGATAAAATAAAAAGTTTCAGTCAAATCTCCTAAGCAACCGACAACATTGTGTCCAACCACTCTAGGCACAGTTCAGCACTGGTAACGTTCATTTCCTTCAGATTTAAGAAGGATAGAGCAATGTTTTGGTTTCTTTTTTTAATTTTAACTTTAAATTGAAATTTTAATTTTTACTTTTTAATTTTAAATTAAAATTAAAAACAATAATTTAAATTTTACAATTAAAATTTAATTTTTAATTTTAGCTTTTAAGTTTTAATTTTAGCTTTAATTTTTTAATTTTAGCTTTTAATTTTTTATTTTAATTTTTAATTTTAATTTTTAATTTTAATTTTTACCTTTTAAATTTAATTTTAAATTAAAATGTACATTTTTTTATTTTAATTTTTAATTTAAATTTTGAAATTTTAATTTTAATCTTAGCTATTGATTTTTAATTTTATCTTTAAATTTTTAAATTTTTATTTTCATTTCTAATTTTAATTTTAAATTTTAATTTTTAAATTTAAATTTAAATTTTTAGATTTAAATTTTAATTTTGAATTTTTAAGAGAAAATATTTTCAAGAAATAAAGCAAGAGAACGACAAAATATGTCTGAATACATTTAAATTCGTTTATTCTTTTATTAAACGTTCACTGGGTACTAGGAGAAAGCATCACTCAAGTAACAAGGCTGCTGAGTGAATTTGCTATCCGGACGTAAGAGAAGAAAATAAGTATAGATTATGGAGATATCTTTGAATATAGAATTGAATAGGTGAATATGTAGTGAGGTTCAAAGCACACACTTTAGAATTGGTACCACAAAGTATCTCCCAGGGTAGGGACGTACTTTTAACGAATTATATACGAAAGGAATACGCATAATTCAACCCTGTGTAGAGACATTGATCTTGCATAATGTTCCTGTTTTTAACTGTCAGAAACAAGTAATCATAATAAAATGTATGCTTATTCAAATACATATGATATATATATATATATATATATATATATATATATATATATATATATATATATATATATATATTTTATACATACATATGTATCTATATTATGCCATATATTTATATATTGTGATTATACTATATATTTATATATTATATATATATATATATATATATATATATATATATATATATATATATATATATATATATATATATATATATATATACAAGGATCATAATCTTATTAAATTATATACAAATGTATTACGATTAAGATTTAACATTTTAGGATTTTAGGCGCCTTTCACCCGACACTTCTTCAGAAACATTACAAATACATACATATACATACAAAAACATATATGCACACATCTACACAATCAAATATACACGCATTTAAATGCCGTTAATAATATATTAATAATAATGATAATAAATAAAAAAAATATAATAAAAATTTAAAAATGATAAAAAGGACTACAATAATAATAATAATGATAATAATAATAATCTTATTGAAAGAGAAAAAAATGAAATAGGATTAATACATAATTTAATTTTGTAACTGATGTAGGCAAGAAAAAACATAATCATCATAAAATCCATATCATGTTATTGTTATGAGATACTTTGACATAAACATATATATATATATATATATATATATATATATATATATATATATATATATGTGAAAATATATAGAAAATAGGAAGGAACTGGTTAGGTAAATAATCCAAAGTCCCTTAGTATTTTAGTAATCTGAAGGAAACAAATAAGACACCAAAAGTTAAATGGAAAATTATTGACAAGGCTAGAATATGTAAAGCTTGGGATGACCCATGCCCTTTGTGCCTCCATGAAAAATTGCACATTATTAAACTTCTAAATAATAATAATCTATTAAATAATAGACACGAGTTAACGGTTTTTTGTAGGCATCATCAGATTTTTGGTTTGAATTATTAGATAAAAAAAAAAAATTTATATAACCTGTTTAACAAATAGCCCAATCATCAGATTCATAGTAGGAATAATTAACTACAAACATGCATACAACATAACACACTTCATAATCCATAGCCTAAATTAGTAGTTTAAATACCTTACATATAAGATAACCCTTTATGAAGTCGTCAAAAACAAACGTTACGAAAGTTTTTTTTTTTTATATGCACAATTCCTTTCATAATAAAATAAAATAAAATAAATAAAGAAATCTCCATAGACAAGCAAACTAGACGATGGCCAATACATCTTCCGTTTCATTTTTGACACCCCACCTTTCCCCGACTTGACACCTTGAAAGTATCTCTATACCGCTACTTATTATAAACACCCTACACTCGCCTACCCAATTTAGACAATTCACCATAGCTGTTACCATGGGGATTTTGATTTCAATTTTAGAACAAGTAAATTTCAGATATACGTTATTCCAACAAAAATCTCGCTTGAAGATGGAACGGAGCCCATTTTACTTTCAACTCAATTTAATTTAAAGGAATATATTGAAGTTTTCGGCTCTTGTTTTGAAACATGAGACCTCTTATGTAGCGATTTGGAATCATATTTTTAAATAAATAATTATATATATATATATATATATGTGTGTGTGTGTGTGTGTGTGTGTGTGTGTGTGTGTGTGTGTGTGTGTGTGTGTGTGTGTGTGCGTGGGGAGGGAGGGAGAGAGAGAGAGAGAGAGA